>PVKC010054038.1:0-10030 GCA_004027635.1 Crocidura indochinensis | reverse complement strand
AGCTTTGAGAAAAAAAATGTCATGGCTTCTTGTAAAAGGAGGTATGATGACAAAATAATGAACATAATTTAGAAAATAAATTATTTTTTGTATTCCTGGGAGAAAGTCAATCCCATGATCCTATTTTTCAACTATTTCTAGAACCATTGTTATTGTTATTATATATATACATACAGCACAGAGATGGTATATATATATATAGTATTATTGTGTGGCATTGTTATTGTGTATTACTGGAATCATCCTGGCATCCCCCACATCACAGGACTGAGCAGCATCACATTCTTGCATTGAATCTCTGGTTGGGCTCCCAGACTTCCTAAATACTTCTTGGGAGACCCTCATTTTTTAGGACTATATTCAGCAGTCCTAGAGAGGATGGACTAGGATCTACTCCTGGTAATCTTGCATAATGATGTACCCTGATGATACTCAGGAGTCATACCTGGCAGTGTTGGAGTGGAGGCGAGGGGGCATACACGTCAGGGATGGAATTAGGGGCTGTCTATGCCAGGGATATATATGTATATGTTCTCCACCATGTTTTAGCTGGGTTTCTGTCTCTTCATTATTGTTATTAAATATTTATTCTCCTTTTTTTATTTTAAGTTTAGCCTAAGAAACCCTCTTGATAAAGGATGAGTATGATCATGGATATTGTGTATTGCTAAATTCAGAATCTTAATGCACTATTTTTCATTCAAAATCAATTGGTACACAAGCAGTTAGACATATTTAACTGAAGTGCTTAAAACAGCTTTTTAAAGCCTATTGTCATGCCATGTCTTCAAATCATCCTGTTTAGTTTACTGTAATTTTACCTATCTGGGGTGGGAGGAACTGAGGAACTGGGGAATAATGTGACTCCACAGGAAATGTCAGAATCAGAAGCAGAGCAACAGAAATGTAAATGGAATATCTATCGGGGTGAAATATGCATGTGTTAACATAAGGTAGAAAGAAACTTATGTTGGAAAATACCCGAGTAAAGAAGTTGAGTTTGAGGCCTTGCCTTGCCTCTGAAAGACTTGAGTGACTAAGGTGGATCTGATCAGAGATGGAAGAGGGAGAAGAGAAGCACCATGTTACTTTCTTTTCTCAGGACAGTTCCAACCTCCTAAAAACCTGGTTGAATTTAAAAACTTGGCTGAATTTCATCTCATGAAAGAACCTAAGAACCACAGTGTGGCCTTTCCCCAAGTCTGTAAAGGGAGGAGGGATTTTACCACATTCCTGAGAAAGTGACTATGTGAATGACCACTGCTTTATCTTTGCCAAGTTCAACTTTCATAGAAAGTTCTTAATTCAATGTCTTTGGGTGAAAAACTTCCATTTTAGCCTTGGATACTACAAGTACATAGAAAATTGTGCTTTTATGGAAAGTATACCAGCCTCCAAGCCATATTATTTTAATGAATTTAAAACTTAAAGCACACACAAATCAGGTGAGAGATCTGGTTCAAATCAGCAGTGAACAATTTTGTAACCATGGTGATTAAATAAAGCATTAATCAAATGTAGAATTTTAGTCTACAGGTCCAGAACAGAACCTTTGAGTCTGCATTTCCGGTAAGCTTTCCTGGAGTGATGCTACTAATACGAGACCAGACTTGGAAAAGCCAGCTCCTATACCAGCTTTTAAACACTGGCTTTTCATAGGAGTCAGATCTAGTGCATTGAGCAGGGCATTTACCTCATTCATGGCCAACCTAGATTTAGTTCCCTGCACCCCTGAGTACCACTGGGAGTAATTCCTAAAGGCAAAACTTGGAGTAACCTCTGAACACTTTTGGGTATGACACAAAAAAGGAAAATAAATAATAAATAAATTAATTAATTTTAAAAAAAGGTAAGAGACTTTGACCTAAGACATCTTTTAAATTCTAATGGTTGGCAAGCAGCACAAGGGAAAATAGGGATAACTGAATAAAGATGGGCACAGCTCTGCCCTGAATGCTCAGGGACTCCCTTTTATAGCATGCTGAAGGCTAAATGAAAACACAGAAACACATAAGGTGGGTGAGACACTTATACTCTGACCATCTCTGGGGTTTACAGATGCAATTATACTGTACTTTAACCTACATTGGAGAGTTTGGCTTTAATTAGCTCACACACTTAATGAACCTCTAATGGTTCTTTCAATGTCTCAGAGATCCTCTTTTGTGGGCTTAATACTGCCCATTGCAGACCCAATGGAACCATCTAAACAATAACCCAACATTAAATCCAGAGACCTCAAGATCTCTGATTTTCGGTCAGAGTAGAAATGAAGCACCCAGTCTTATTGCTTAAGCCTGCTAGTCATAGAGGAATTTAATGCAGTCTTCTTTTTTTATTCTTTTTTCTAGGAGAGAAGGGAAGGGGGGAAAGAAGGGAGAGGAGAGGGAAGGGGAAAAGAGGGGGAGAGGATAGGAGAGGCATGGAGAGACTAGGAAAAAAGAGAAGGGAGGGGTGAAGAAAGGAGAGGAGAGCAGGAGCGAAGGGGAAGAGGAGGAAGGTTAAATAGGAAAGGAGAAGAGGGAAGGGGAAGAAGTCGAAGGGGTGAAGAGTGAAGGGGAAAAGAGAAGGGAAGAGGTAGAAGAGGAGAGAAATGAGAGGAGGGCGGAAAAGTGAAGAGTGAAGGGGAGAAGAGAAGAAAGAAGGGGAGGAATGGAGCTTAATGCAGTCTTGATGTTGTTCCTATCCTCATATTTCTCCCTGATGTAAAAACTGTCAAGAGGCTATGGTGAGAATGAGAAGATTCTTCCTTCCTCTTGCTCCCAGTTATGCCTCCCCCTCCTTGTAGTGCTTACCTCACACTGACTCAGTCACTATGCCTCTTGCTCTCCCTTGCTCTTGCCATAGTTCATCCTGATGGAGGAAGAAGAAATGTTATGGGGCTGGAACCCAAATGCCTGGGTGCATATTTCAGTGCTATTTTCTCCTGGTCATATGATGGCAGAGGCCATAAAATGTTCTGGTCTGTCTGTCCTTTTCTGTTATTGACCATGCCTGATGGAGGTGTTGGGAGGATTGTTGGAAATAATGCCTATGAAACTATCTCTCCCTTTTCTGGACTTAGTGTAAACATCCATTAAAGCTTTGCTCTTTTCCTTCTTCTAGAGGTTAGGTATCATGACTTCTAAATATGTATATTTCTAGTACTTCCAGGAAAAAAAATGTGCTCATTATGGCTGTATCAGCTTCCTCCTAAGTTTAGTTGAACATCCTTTGTTTAGGGAGACTGGTACATGTTTATTTTAGAAATTATTATTTATAGAAATCATGCAAAATGAAGATATAACTCTTTGGCTTTCTCTTAATAGAAAATAATTTTCTGAAAATAACTGCTATGTATTTTGAAGTAGCTACTAAAATTCTGACAGGATTTTTATCCTGGTTTGCTTTGTTTAGAAATTGTAAATACAATAGGGCTGGAGCACAGACGGTAGGGTTCTTGTCTTTCATGAAGCTGACCCAGATTCCATCACTGACATCTCATATGGTCCTCCAAGCCCACCAAAAGTAATTCCTGAGCTCAGAGCCAGGAGTAAAAACAAAAAATTTCAAAAGAAAAGAAAAGATAAAGAAAAAAGAAATTGTAAACATGAGAACAGATGACCATTACATGTGGTTAAAGAGTGAATGTCCTATTAAATGGTATATTCCTTTAGTATATCCTTCTGAATGGAAGGCAATCACCCTATCTCCATGTTATCTCTCCAGCCCCAGTATATCTATTTTTAATGTGTTTTATATAAGCCATATAAATTCTATGGAAGAATTAGAAGTAAGTTGATGGCACTTTTCTTTGGGCAGAGGGTTAGTGGTCAAGAAGAGTCTTATTACCACTATAAACATTTCCATATAACTTTAATTTTGGCTAGGTAAGCAGGTTTTTTTAAACTATATATGTATATATACACTAATAGAAATGACTGGGAGAATTGAATGATAGGTCTGAAGTCTTTAATAATTGTTTTACATATTTAAACCTTTTATAGAGTTTTGTTTGTTTTGTTGGCTTGGAGGGGAGCACATCTGGTTATGCTCAGGGGGTATTTCTAGCTCTCTACATAAGAATGGTCCTTGAGAATGCTTAGGGGGAACTATAGGCAGTGTCAGGAATTGAAACTAGGCTGACTGTTTTCTATATTATCTCCCAGCCTCCTTATAAATGTATTTTAGAATTCAGTTTACAAAGTGGCTTTTTGTACAGGTCCTACTGATAAATGGATACTCTGCCACATAATCTGTTGCCTCCACACAAGTCAGGGGGAGGTCAGCCTTGCCTGCAGCCAAGCTTCAAGAGCTCTTAGTGTGGGCCTGTGTCATCTCCCTTCTGCTGAGCAGGGGAACAAGCAGGGGAGAACAGCATTCAATTACAGACTCTCAGAGATCCAGAATCCTCACTTCATAAAGACAGTGTTGTGGTGTGACTGACTGAAGACATGCTCTCTATGACTCCCAGAAAATTGGGAATGAAAGACCTTTGCATCCAGCCCAGAAGGACCATCATTCCCATTCCAGAAATGCCAGTGTACTGCCCACTTTCCTTTCAATCATAGTCCGAATAGCCTAAGGAGTAAGCTCAGAAATAAGCCTTGAGAACTAGATTTGTCCCCAACCGCCCTCAAAAAAGCAACTCATACAAGAGCAACAAGTATCATCTCTTTGCAGTATCTCAAACTAATTATGTATTGTACCATTGTTCCAGCATTCACCACTTCCTGTAACAATTTGCATTGGCTTGTCATGACATGTGTAGCCCCAGACTTTGCCAGGGGTCCTTCTTCTGGGTCTCATATTAGTCCATTAACTGTGTGTTAAGTAAATTAATTTGGTGTAAATGTTTAAATATATTATTTCCACATTATGCTTAATGAATAAACCTTGGGGTTTTTAAAGTTTTATTACTCAAATACTGTTGAGTATCTTAAAAATATCTTTAGATAGGGACTATTCATATTATATTCATATTATTTATTGATGGGAAAGGAGAAGGCAGAAATGGATACATGTTAAAGTACCAGCTTTGTAAACTCCACATCCAAATGTGGAGACTTTCACTTATTAATTTTGCCATTTGCTCTAGACATTGTACAAACTTTTGGAAACCTCCCTGATTATTGGACCACACTTGTCAATTTTATTATTAGTTTTGTCCTTGGAAAGACCCTGGATGGATCATGTGTGGGGTTGTTTTTTTAAGAAGCAAATTAGTTAAAAATTCCAGTACATACTCACAGTGATCCCCAAAGGGGCATTGACCTAACTTAGAATATCCATTTTGTTTCCATGAAAGAATAAAGTCAACCTTGGAAAGTTGATCATTTTCCAACCTCCTAATGACTACTTCTCTTCTCCTTAACTTCCTTTAGCACCCAATTCTAAGAAAAAGTTTTCTCTTAGGAGAAAATTATTTTAAGGCGATCTCTTCACCCTCCTTGGCTTTTAAGAAAAAACCAGGGGCTTTCAGAGAATAAACTCTGGAATCTTTTACAACAGCAGTAGCTCCAGCCTTTTAGTAATTTCAGACCAGCACTGCTCCATACACTCGTTGAAAACCAGTTGCTCTGGAGGGATCCCTAAGTATCTGACCTAGACCAAGCCATCTGCCTCAAGCAGGGTTCTGAAGCAGGTCTGGCGTCATGTCGATCTGAGAAGCCTTGATTGTGATTTGGACTGGGCATTCTGATCACAGGGAAATGATAATGAATTTGTCTGGGTCTGTTCTGAGCCAAGACTACCTGCCCAAAAGGCAAGTAGAGATGTGACTGCTTCCTTTTGTGCCCTTGCTTCCCCTATAGTTTGCTCCAGATGGCCCTCAAGTTGACTTTATAACTGACAAGTTGATGCTGTATATGCTGAGAAGGGTGTATTTTAAAGGGAGTTTTCCCCCCATGCACACACTGTTGGCCTCTATTAAGTGCCTTGTTAATTTGCTGTGACTTCTGTCCTTACCTCCCACACTGACATGATTCTTTGTTTTCTGTGTGTTGCAGGAAGCATAGTGTACCTCGGGATGATGGTAGGGGCATTCTTCTGGGGCGGCCTGGCAGACAAAGTGGGAAGGAAACAGTCTCTTCTGATTTGCATGTCTGTCAACGGATTCTTTGCCTTCCTTTCTTCATTTGTCCAAGGCTATGGCTTCTTTCTCTTCTGTCGCTTACTTTCTGGATTCGGGTAAGGTTTGTTCCTTCATATTTTATATTAATGTGTTTATTCTTCACAACAGTGCATATTTTCTAGTACAGAGGGCCCCATTACCAAAAAAAAAAAGATTCCTCCAACATCCCCTGCTTTTTCCTCATGTCAGTATTAGAAGCCACTAGATTGCTTCTTAGAAAAGGAATTGTTGACCTTTAAATCCTGAAGAGAAGGGAGTATACATTTGTGTCGCATCCTTTTCATTCAGTGTTTTATTTCAAAGATATGTAATAATATTTAAAATGCAGATATAATGGTAACCTAGTGGAGCACATTCAGAAATGTATTTTCCTTCTGAACATTTGAAAGAAGCAAGAAATAACTCTGACATTACTGTTATGAATTAAAGTTTCAAACCACTTAAGCATGCTCTTAAATCTAGGATGAGAGTGTCTCAGTAAATGTTGTTTTATTTATGTGTGCTAACAGCATATTTAACTGCATAAAAAGCCCTCTTCATGGACATAGTAGGTTTTATTGTACTTACTCTCATTCTTTTAAATTAATGAAATTTGTGCTATGAGTCAAGTATAAAGACTTGGTATAGTTATTTTCTCCATAAAATTTGAAACATTTCTATAGTAACTAAATCTAGAAATTTAGGAAAACCCAATCACTTGATTTGGAAAGAATGAAAAACACTATGTTGGGTAAAAAATTGTGAATTTACAATTGATGACATTTTGTTTGAGACAATCTCTATGAGGCTTATAATGTAAGATGAATCAATAAAAATGACATAAAAGGAAATAATCCATGAAGAAAGGGAAGGTAACAGTGCTGGACTTGTAAATTTTATATTTATGTATATTGTGGTTGATGAGATTGGTGTCCACATAACAAAATACAGTTTTGCTAGAAAAGAAGGTCAGAAGGCCAGAAATTAAAATTAGACTTCTGGAAACTCACAAAGTACTGTGAACTGACACTAATTTCTGGACACCAAGAGCAGAACATCACTGTGCTCCTCTAGTAGAGACCCTGAATCCATCCTGTAGTAATTTCCAATTTCAGGAAGTTTAACTGGAATAAACACTGCAAATGGTAAGTCTACGCATTATTGCAGCTCCTGGGCACCAGTTCCACACACTGGGAGTTTCAAAGCAGGGAGAAAATTTATGGATCACAGTCTGGACCTTTTATTTTGCATATTTTTGGGCAATAAAACCAGAAATCACATTGCTAAAACTTTAGTTGTAACTTTTAACTTTTAAATGAGCAACATTCTGAACCCAAGGTTAAGGAACCTTGGCAATGACTTTATTGCCAATATCAACTTCCAGTTACTCTATTCAACTTCATTGCTGAAGCATCATGAGTGACTTTGTGTTATATTCTCATACCTGAAACCCCAGAAGTACTAACTCCATATTTTTTAATCTGAGGTCTACCTGGTTTTATGGCTACATTGCACACTTCCTATCAGATGTGCTTTTTCTCAGATCAAAGTGCCAAACATTGAATTTATCTTATTTGAAGTCACTATCCAATTGCCATGTTCCATATAATTTTAAATATCCAGTTCAATAACTAATTCCATGCCATATTTTTGTGAGAATGAAGAATAGAGCATCACTAATCTCTCACTTTCTCAAGCAAATCAGACCAGGAACATCATAGTAAAATTAGAACGATGGAAAATGGAGTTGACACCATTGATTCATTTAAATTTGCCCTAGAATTAAATTATTTTTTTCTAATTGCTATTGATTATGAGAATGATAATGTTTTGGATGCCAAGCAATATCAGTTAGTAACTTTTCACTAGCTTCTCATTGCCAAACATGAAGGCCGAGAGAAAAATACAGAAGCAACAGGAAAAAAAATAAAGTATCAGGATGTTTATTGTACATGAATGGTCATTTTCTGTCCGCACAGAACCTTATGAAATGTATTCTTTATATATTTTTATGATATTTTTCATTGACTGTTAACTTAGAGTAAGCAGAATGTTTTGGCATTATATAAGTGATCACCACTCATGGTAGAAGTTCTTCAAAGTTTTTATCCATAGTATTCCATTAATTTCCAAAATTCCATGATAATTAGAAGGAAAAATTATGCACTTATTAAAATAGAGAACAGAGCACAGATACTGCAAATTCCAAATGTTCAATAGACTTCAGGTCTCCTACATTTTAATTCTGAACTGTAAGGTCTTCCCTGCAAGGCAGTCTTTCTTGTAAGGTAATATCAATTTTCTAAAAACTTTATTTATTGATTGATTGATTGGCTTTTGTGTCTTACCCAGCAGCACTCATAGGTTATTTTGGGCTCAGCACTCAGAAATTGCCCCTGGGATAATGGGAATCCAATCATTCACTCTAGGGTCAGCTGCATGCAAGGCAAGCCCCCTACTGCTGCGCAATCTCTCCAGCTCCAGATATTATCATTTTTTAAATGCAAACCATTTAATATTTCAAAACTTTTAAAATGTCATTTTCTCATAATTACATTCTAATTATACAATATATTCTGAGATATATATTCTGAATCATTTTGGAATCTGAGAGCAGATGAATAATTGGTGATGCTTCATCTCATATTACCACATACATTGTTCTTGCAGAAATATCAATTTTGAATTGAATAAATATTGATTATATGAACAGACATGTTTCTAAATATTTACTTGTGTATAGATATATACACTAGATATCTAATATACCTATTATAATAAATTATCTATTATATTTAATATATTTTATACTAATACCTACTAAATATCTACATATGTATGGCTCAGTGACCCTCTAAGAAGATATAAATAATTATACCTACTTTATTAAGCACCATGATTACAAGCATGTTTATAGTTGGGTTTCAGTCATAAACAGAATACCCCCTTCACCACCAATACCCCCCTCCTCTCCTTCCTCTGCCTGTATTCAAGACAGGCATTCTACTTCTCTCATTCTTTAACATTGTCATTCTAGTTCTTACTGTATTTATTTCCCTAACAGCATACACCACTCTTTGTGGTGAACTTCAAATTGTGAGCTGGGTCTTTCTGGCTCTTCTAGTCCTGAACTCTATTGTCTCTGGGCCTTATTACAATAATGTCTTTAATTTTTCTTAAAAAGTCATAGATGAGTGAGACTATTCTGTGTCTATCTCTCTTCCTCTGACTTATTTCACTCAACATAATAAATTCCATATACACCGACATATAGAAAAATTTCATGACTTCATCTCTCCTGACGGCTGCATAATATTCCATTGTGTATATGGACCATAGTTTCTTTAGCCATTCATTTGTTAAAAAGCATCCTGGTTGTTTCCAGAGTCTGGCTATTGTAAATAACCCTGCCATGAATATAGGTGTGAGGAAGAAATTTTTGTATTGTATTTTTTGTGCTTCTAGGGTATATCCCTAGGAGTAATATAGCTGGACCATATGTGAGTGCAATTTCCACATTTTTGAGGAATATCCATATTGTTTTCAATAAAGATGGTTCCACCAGCAGTGGATAAGAGTTCCTTTCTCTGCACATCCCCACCAGCACTAATTGTTCTTGTTCTTTGTGATGCAAGCCAATCTCTGTGGTGTGAGATGGTACCTCATTGTTGTTTTGATTTACATCTCCCTAATAATTAGTGATGTGGAGCATTTTTATGTGTCTTTTGGCCATTTGTATTTCTTTGTTGAGGAAGTGTCTGTGCAGAAGGATGGTTTGAATCCTGGCATCCCATATGGTCCCTCATGCCTGCCAGGAACGATTTCTGAGCATAGAGCCAGTAGTAACTCCTGAGTGTGACCCAAAAACTAAAAAAAAAAAAAAAAAAAAAAAAAAAAAAAAAAAAAAAAAAAAAAAAAAAAAAAAAAAAAAAAAAAAAA
>PVKC010054037.1:0-10043 GCA_004027635.1 Crocidura indochinensis | reverse complement strand
AAAAACCAAAACCAAAAAAAAAAAAAAAACATAGGTCTAGTCCTATATTCACTGTATTAGACAGAATGTTCCTGTGCTGCAACTGTATGTACCACAGTGAGCCAATCACAAGCAAAGGTTTAAAGGTTATATTGTAATAGACTTCCTCTCTGACTCTGGCCCATTTGAGCAGCCTTTTGACGGTGTAGATTCGAGCCCAGAACATTGTCTAATTTGCACACATCAACAGCCTGCTTGGATTGGCCGAGTTAGAGAGGCGATCTGAGAAGCCTTGCAGTGATTGGTGCAGGATCGAGTTGGAAAATTCGTTTTGTAGCAATATCCAGATGATTTTCATTTAGCAGCATATCGAGATGTTTTTCGGGACATACTTGGCATATAAGATGACTCCCGATTTTCAGTTGATTTTTTTTTTTTTCATTTCAAAAGTCGTCTTACACACCGGTAAAAGGGTAGAAATGATTTTGACCATCATTGAAGGATTCATATTCCTCCTAATGTTGGGCCTGGCATTGTGGGGAATACATTTTTGTGAATTACCTCTGCTTTTTCATTCAGTACACTGAGAAGAGATTTACAAGCCTAATTTTTCTGCACTTGACTTTTATATCATGATGCTTTTTTGCAAAGGATTGGCAAAGACCATTACTACCTTCAGTTTGAGGAACTTGCTAGGTGATGCAGGCTGTCAAATTGTGGTTTATCTGGAGAGGTGGCCAGGGCCTTTCCTTCTACACTACCAGCCTCCTCACCAAGTCCAGGCCATCACCATGAGTCCCAGATCCTCCATGTGAGCAAGGTTCAAACCCAGGTCTGTGTGGCACCTCCTTCCCTTTTTCCTCTGCTTTTGGATACTCAGTTGCTTGATGAGCATGAATTATTTTAGTATATCAGGATTGGCAGCAGCCTAAACAGATCTATAATGAATGACAATGGCAGTTACTGTGATTTTATCACAGAAAACCAGATAACAAAGTGGATTTTTGATGCTGATGGCCCTGCGGATGGCCTGTTCAGATTCTTATGGGCTGTGCTAGTGTCTACATCCTGTTTCTGCTCCGCAAACAACACCATCAGGTCCTCCAGCTGAGGAACTCCAGGCTGGGCCCAAAATAGCCCCTAAGATCAGAGCTGCTCAAACTGTTCTCCTTCTCATGTTCTGTTTTCTATTCTTTGGACAGAAACTGTTGTTTCCTTATGTTTAAGGAATGACTTTGAGAATCAAACCATAACATTAAATGTTCTGGATATTTTCTCCATCAGTTATGCTGTTCTCAGCCTGTTTGTAATGAATCTCAGAGAAGTGCTGCTGGTTAGTTGTTGGCACACTTGAACCCAGCTTACGGAAAATTAAGAGCTGACCTCACAATGACAAGGTGACAGATCTTACATGCAGGGAGAGTTGTCTCCTCCTTACAAGAAAAGCCTAAAAATGTTTGAGTCTCGTCCCGGAAACATGTTTTCCTTGAGAAAGAAGTCAAAGGGCATTTCATTAGGCCATTCAGGAGGGAAGCTATTAACTTCTTTAGTGCCTACTAGTGCGCTATTTGAAGCTAGAGCTATAGTCCAATGATCAGAGCCTTACCTTGCATGTGACTACTCTGGGTTGGATTCCAGCACCCTATATGGCGCCCCTATTCAACTAGTAGTCACCTTGATAACAGAGCCAGGTTTTAGCCCTGATCAATGCAGACTCTCCCAAGGTACATAAATAGGTAAAAATCCGCCAGGTTTTTCTCTTTTTCTAGAAAAAATGTCTTAAAATTATTTATTATTTGTTTGTTTATTTTTGCCTAAGAACATCTTGTCTAACAATATATGGATGATCTGGATTCATTTGTTGTATATCTTGAAATATGCCTGCTCATTCACAATAAAGCTCTTTTTCAGTCATTCATTGTTCCTCTCCGTTGCTTTCCAGGATAGGAGAGCTGCACAGCCATTAAATACTGAGAATGTGTCTTTTTAAAATGTCTTTTCTGAAATAAATGAACAATTCAGATATGCTCTGGGTATCACAAAAATGCATTAAGCATAGCTTCAACAATACCAGTTACTGTCATAATAGCACACAGGGTAATCAGTAGTGCTGAGTAACTGAGGTAAAAGAGAGAAAAGTCAGAAGGAGAAGACATCAGGAACATTCCTCTGGACTTGGTGGAATTAGTCCTAATATGATACATGTCAAACACCTTAGTCAAATATATATACTGTTTAATCCCCCTGTGAATATCTTAAAAACTGCCTGGAAAACGGAGCCCTGTAGAGCAACTGCTCCAGGGATTCTCCTTCAGGAGAAGGCTTGGCAGACAGTGTTCCAGAGATAGGGAAGGACAGCACATAAAAGGGTACCATCTCCCATTGGTCAGTGGCCACTCTCAGCTTTATTATGGACATCGCTGCTCCTACATAAGGAGCTCTGGTCAAGAGAGGTAAAGGTACTTATCACCTTTTTGTACTCGCTAAACCATCCTTAATTCCCAGTGTTTCTGTGCAATTTTTCCCTGGTACCAGATGTCTCTGGATTCCAACCTCTAGTGTGTCAGCCACTGCCACTTTGCATGTGTCCCTCCTTTGTTCCTCTTGTCCTTTAGAGCAATGGTGAATTGGAATATAGTTTCTCTGGACATCAGCCTGGGACCCATTCTATGCTATTCTTCAGCTGGGGGAACATACCTTGCCCAGAACACACTGGAAGGAAAAAAGTGGACCCTTGCTTCTGAAACAGTTGACACATCTACTATTATGTTTAATAACTACCTGTTGAATTTATGAATTTATTAGGCAGGCTATCAATCACAACTCTGAAGCCACAAAACTCTATCACTGATGCAAGCATGAAACCCTCAGATCTCAAGGATAGGAAAGCTGAATCTCCCTGAACTCTGCTTAGGATTCACCTCCCCAATAACATCTCCTAGTACTAAGCTTGAGGAAAAGTGCTTGAGATTATCTACCATATATCCTTCTTATTCTCAATAATAAAACTTTGCTTTAGCTAATTCCTTAGGTCTTTTCTTGAAAACAATGACAAGCATTCCAAGATATTAAAAAACATGGCATAACTCATGTGGATTAAAAATACTTATAACAAGTGGTTTCATACTTGTCTTTTTAAGAAAAGAATAACACTCACAATTAAAAAGCTCCTTCTAGAAAAAGAAAAGAAAACATAAAGGTTATTTGGGCAGGAGTGATAGTACAGTGGGCAGTGAGTTTGCATTGCAAATGGGTGAGGAAGATGGTATTATTTTCACCCAATCAGGTTCGTGAGCTTGCTAGAAGTGACTCATGAGTGCAGAGCCAGTAGTAAGTCATGACCATTTCAAAACAAAATATCCAAATCAGAAACAAAAATATCACTCTTAGCCTAAAATATACATTATATTTTGCTTGTTTTTGTTATTACAAATAAGTTAAGAGACAAAAAAGTAATATATTATCTTTATTTTTTTCCTTCTTGGGATGACAGTTTCTTTGAGAACCTACAGGATGAGGAAGGTGCTGAGAAGATAAACTTTTTTCAGATGTCGATATTTGACAATGAGAGTTGAGGAAGAATGTTATAGATTAAAATTTCATCGTGTATTATACAGACTGTGTATTATAATAATCATGTATTATATATCCTGGAAGGAAACTTATAGGTCATTTATAGGTCTTTATTGATTAGGAGTATACAAGTTCAGACCATACCTGCTATGAATTAATTATTATTGTGGGCAGGTAACACTTAGTACATTTTAAAATAGAATTATCTGCACTCCCTGAGCTTACATCTAAAGGGACACTCTACTCATTGTGGCAGATATTGGAGTATATCGAGAGCAATAGCATGTGACCAACCCCGTATGGACTCCAGTTGGATTCCCGGCATTCCATATGCTCCCTTAACCTGCCAGGAGTTCAGTGCAGGAGATCAGTGCAGATCCAGAAGTAAGCCCTGGGCGCCACTTAGTGTGACTCAAAAACCAAAAACAAAACATGTGATAGATACACTTCCTAGCAGTCATCTTGTCCTGAGAAGTGGAAGGGTCATCAAAGGAGAGAATAGAGATGAACACACATAGACAAAGAGACACACATGTTCATGGACCCTTACTTTCCTTTAGCTGTGGATTGATCAGCATTCTCCTTTCTTTAGCCTATTTGGTTCAATTGAATTCGAATTTTCTTGTATCTTCCATGTAAACATGAGATTCATATAATCATAGATATTGATCTTTTTTTTTTCTTGTTAAATGACCTTTTCCTACAAGAGTATGGTCTGAAGACACAAAAGTAAATAATATTCTCCTTCCTCATCACTCCTAAGTTGAGAAAAGTGACTCTTGTTCTCTCCACAGTCATTGGGATGCACTCAGAACTCTGATTTTTGGTGCCAGCAACATCACCATCATCTCCAGGGCCTGAAGCAAGTTGGAGGAAGGAAAACAAAAAGTGACATCATGCATGTCAGGAATGAGTCTGAATTCTGCTTCAAAACTCTGCAACTCTGGAGAGTTAGAGTGGGCTGGACTGATAGGAAGTTTCACTAGCTGTTAAGTTTTTCTCTGCACATCATTCTCATTAATGTCTCTAAACTCTCATTAAAAGTGGGAAAAGTTCTAAGCCAAACAGCCTTAATTGTGGAGGGAGAGGGGACCTGGTGCATGAGGGACCGAGACTGCGTAAAGGTCTTCTTCTCCCTGACAGGTGGAGTTGGGCTAGAGCTTCTGCTTGCCCAGAGCTGTGCAGACCCAGAAGGAATAAATAAGGCTCCAGATCTCATCACTGCAGGACTAAGAAGCTTGTGCTCACTGCAGGGACCAGGTGAGTTAAAAGTCACTGATTTTTGCTCTCACTCCCACATCCCACGGAACATTTCTCTTGAAGTAGAAGTTTGCTTCTCTTTTGGACTAAACACAGAGGTTTATATAGAAATGTATGAAAAGGACTTTCTCTCTTTCTCTCACCTACAGGGATGTTCTGGGCCAGACACATGAAAAGGGCCAGTGTCAGTGCAAGGGATACTGGAAATGCTTGAGCATCTTTGTCTGAGATACAGCAGCTGATGCTCTGGGTGTTCTCAAGTAAGTTGCTACCTATTTGAATCAGAAATGGTAAAGAGAAGAGAATTTTATAAATTTCATTAAAAATTTTTATTTCAGTCTTAACTTTCACCTGTTGGAACTGTGTGTCAACTTGATAAGCTTTCCTGAAATTTGCGATCCTCAGTGTTGGTGAATAAATGTGTTTTACATAGAGACATTTTTTCTTTCCCATGTTTGATTTGAATTTTTCATTTAGAGAACATTTCTATATTTATGTGACTTAAAATATATAAATTTTTATTTTTCTTCATCTGTGGGTATCAGCACTCTTGTTTGTCATTTGTTTGTCACCTAATGATAATTACAAAGATGAAAAGCATAATTGCTCTTTTACATGTTTCTACCTTAACTTTCAGGCTGTTAGGCAGTTTAATTTTAGATTATCTAACTTTATCAAGTCTTATTTACCTGAAAGTACTCATCTGATTTTTACTTGAGAAAAGATACAAAGATGAATAAAGCTATTTGCTTTAGTATGTATTAGGGGGGACACTGAATTTATGCACTCCCCTTCTAAATGAATTATGTGTGTTGTTTAATAGATGAGTTAAACATCAAAAAATGATATTGAAGATGTTGCCCTAATTCTATTCCTATTTTTCAGTTTAAAAGGTAATAAAGGAAAGTCAGTAAGAAAAAAGTGGGGGGAAGGTGATGTTGATGGATGAAAATGTGCCCTGGTGAAGGGTGTTGGACATTGTATGATTTAACTCAATCTTGAAGTATTTTGTACCTTTTGGGGGAAAAAAAGCAAAGAAAATGGAAAACAGAAATTGTTCAAACTCTGACTCAGAGCTTTGTGAGTGGGGAATATAAATCAAGGCAAAGGAAGGAAAGGAAGAGGAAAAAAGAAATAAAAGAGAATGCTATTATGGATAGCAAAAGGAAAAATAAATGACAAATAATTGAACTCTCACCAGTACATTGAGGTGTATTGAGTATAGACATTCTTAACATATTTTAGGTATTAAATGTGGTATTTAACAGTTTTACTGGATAAATTGCTACAACAGATGGTACTTATACAGGTCATTTATTTACTAAATTGCTGCGGATCTAGGAGCAGTAACAATATATTTTCCCTTCACTTTACTGTAGGCCTTATTCTTCCCATTTGCCAGAGGCAATGAGCACTGGAAAGCTGGTGGAATTTTGCCCCAGTCACAAAGGTCGGCTGTCAACCTGGATGCCTGCACTCAGTGCTTCCTGAGTTCTGCCAGGAAAGGGAACACAAGGCAAGTCCTTAATTTGGGAAAGGAGGAAACTAGACAAGGGGTGAAAGGCTTCTGAGTATTTTTTATGAACCAAAACCGCAGGAATATCAAGCAACCCAGTATTATTTTCAAAGGAAGACACTATATAAAAAAGGTCGTAGGTTGATATAAAACTCTTTTTATTTTAGATTTTGGTCCCCAAGCAGCTGTGCTCAGCACTTACTCTTGGCTTGTGCTCGAGTCTTTCCAAGAGTTCCTGGAAGACCATGTGGTGATGGAGATAATACTCAATTCTCTGAGTGCAAGGCAAGAGCCCTACCTGCTGCTTTTTCTCTGTGACCACCTGACATGAATTTGAAGCTGATAGATAGGATTCAAAAATATAGTAGGAAAAGAGAACATCTTTCCAAACATATACAAAAATGAAAATCAGCTCAGATTAAATAATAGTCCAAAACATATTTGTATGAATTGCACCTGTGTGAACCTTCATTCTTCACTCCCACCCTCCTTCCCTCCCTCCCTCCTCTCCCTCCCTTCCTCCCCTCCCTTTTCCCCTTCCTCTCTCTCCCTCCCTCCTTCCCTCCCTTCCTTCCTCTTTTCTTCCTTCCTTTCTTTTTCCCTACCTTCCTCTTTTCTTCCTTTTTCCCCTAACTTCCTCTTTTCTTCCTTTCTTTTTCCCTACCTTCCTCTTTTCCTCCCTTCCTTCCTCCCCCTTTCCTTCCCCCCTTCCTTTAGTCCATGTGGAATTGTTTATTGGAAGGTTAAGAGTAGGGAAATTTAAATCCCTATTTTGGAGAAACTTACAGTAAGTCGAGTTCTCTCTATTTTTTTTTTTTTTTGGTTTTTTGGGCCACACCCAGTGACGCTCAGGGGTTACTCCTGGCTATTCGCTCAGAAGTAGCTCCTGGCAGGCACGGGGGACCATATGGGGAACCAGGGGATCGAACCTCGGTCCGCCCTAGGTTAGTGCAGGCACCTTATCTCCAGCACCACCACCCGGCCCCCAAGTCTAGTTCTCTTTGCCTTTTATAAACCAATTGATTCTATCCAGCATTCCTTTTTGGAATTTCTAGTTCACACACATTTCTATCGCCTCACATTTTCCAATAATTCACTTTGCCTGTTCCCCTGGTAACAACCAGTATGGCCTAGAGACATCCACTCTTCCTTTAGAGCCTCCTCAATAGCATTTCATAGGACTCAGACCTCTGCAAAAATTATTATAAAACACAAGATCCTTGAGAGGAATCAGCCCAGCTAAATTCTGTGTCTGGATCTATTCAGCCCACCAACTTGGCTAGTGCTTGGCTGAGAAGGCTGTAAGGTAAATCTTCCATGTCAAAAGCCAGTGGAAGTGTCGAGTAATAGCACAGTGGTAGGGCATTTGCCTTTCTGAGAACAGATTCAGGAGGGACCTTTGTTCAATCCCTGGCATCCCATATAGTCCCCGAGACTGGAGTGATTTCTTAGTGCATAGCCAGGAGTAACCCCTGAGCATCTTTGGGTGTGGCCCCCAAACAAACAAACAAAAAGCCGGTGGATTGAATTTGCTGTTATTAATTGAGAAAACATGAAAATTTATAAAAATTTTTTTAAAAATGTTTTGGAAATACAACTTTGGAAATACTGCCATGGGTATATGTTAGATAATGTAATAAGAGCTGAGAGTCTAATAAGGAAATATTAGAAAATAAATAGCTGTCTTAAAGTTATAAGGTACAATGGTCAATCTCTGAAGGTCTAAAAACACATAGATATAATTAGTAAGAGTGATTTTTACTTGAATCATCTCTTTTTGAATTTTAGTGTGTCTGGAGATAATGAATTTGCACAGTCAAATTACTCGTCCTTTTGCTGGGACGAGTAAACAGAAACCAAATGTGTGGCAAAATCAGATCTATGAATGCTCTTCTCCAAGATAGCATTTCAGGCCAAAAAGCGTCACCTATGAGAAGTATTCATAGCAAAGGCAAAGCGCTCTTTTAGTTGAATATAAATTAATCCACCACATAGAAATCATGGATTTCTATGGACTCTTGCACACAGACAATCCAAAGATGCATTTTTTTTTTCTTGGTCCATATCATTATTGTCACTGTCTTCCAGGTGTCTTTGCTGAACCTCAAACTTTGAAATCAATGAAGCAGAAATGGAAGTGATAGTCATTAAAGGAATTATATGCCTCTTTATTACAGGGCCTGGCTTACTGGGGAATATATTTGTATTTGTGAATTATCTTTGCCTATTCTACTGTGGCAACAAGAAAAAATATATCCATCTAATTATCCTGCACTTGACTTTTATACATACCATGATGCTTCTTTGCAAAATATTGCCAAAGACCATAGCAATGTTTGGTTTGAGTAACTTCCTAGGTGATGCAGGCTGTCAAATTCTGGCTTATCTGGAGAGGGTGGCCCGGGGCCTTTCCATCTGCACCACGAGCTTCCTCACTGTGGTCCAAGCCATCATCATGAGTCCCAGATCCTCCATTTTGGCGAAATTCAAACCCCGTTCAGCATGGCACCTCCTTCCCTTTTTTTTCTGTTTTTGGATACTCAGCTGCTTGATAAGCATGACACTACTTTCCTATATCAGGAATGTCAGCAGCCTAAACAAATCTGTAATTAATGACCGTTACTGTGTTTACATAGCAGATGGCCTGATAGTAAAATGGATTTTTCTGATGTTCGTGGCCCTGCAGGATGGCCTGTTTCAGAGTCTCATGGGCTGTGCCAGTGTCTATATCTTCATCCTGCTCTACAAACACCATCACCAGGCCCTGTACCTGTGGAACTCCAGGCTGATCCCCCAAATGCCCCCTGAGAAAAGAGCTGCTCGAAGTGTTCTCCTTCTCATGGGCTGCTTTCTATTTTTCCATTGGTCAGAATGTATTTTTACTTTAACTTTTTCTGTTGAATTAAGATACCTTACCATAACATGGAATATTATTGATATTTTCTCTATTGGTTATTCAGTTGTAAGCCCATTCGTGTTGATCCACAGAGATGGAAAGCAGGTAAGCTTCTGGCACACTTGAAACCAGCCTGAAAGAAATTCAGTGCTGAATTAAAATAACACAGCAACTTGAATGAATTAATCAATGTGGATAGGGTGATCCACGTTTCTCCTTCCAGAAAAGTCTTAGATAAAGTTGAACTCTTACTCAGAACTTTGATAATGTATCCAAATAAAAAGGAGTGCCTCATCTGGGAGTATATTGACTTCTCTAGGTAAATATACTATGCTTTCAACCGTGCTAAACATTTCTCTTTTATTTCTAGAAAAGTTTCTTTTGTTTGCCATTTTTTTTTTGTTTTGGTTTTTGGGTCATACTCAGTGGTGCTCTGCAGTTACTCCTGACCCTATGCTCAGAAATCACTCCTGGCAGGCTCAGTGAGTCATGGGCTGCCGGGATTCAAACCACTGTCCTTCTGCATGCAAGGCAAATGTCTTACCTCCATGTCATCTCTCTGGCCCCTTCGTTGCCATTTCTAGACAAGAAGTTTAGGTCTTGTCTCACAAACAAGTTGTTCTCTGACCATCTTGGAGTCTCCCTGCTCTGATAATAAAGCTCTTTCTCAATCATTCAGTGTGTGTGTGTGTGTGTGTGTTTTTTTTTGGTTTTTGGGCCACACCCGGTTACGCTCAGGGGTTACTCCTGGCTATGCGCTCAGAAGTTGCTCCTGGCTTGGGGGACCATATGGGAAACCGGGGGATCGAACCGCGGTCC
>PVKC010054036.1:0-10026 GCA_004027635.1 Crocidura indochinensis | reverse complement strand
AAACATCTAATCCCATCAAAAAATGGGGAGAAGAAATGGACAGAAACTTTGACAAAGAAGAAATACAAATGGCCAAAAGACACATGAAAAAATGCTCCACATCACTAGTCATCAGGGAGATGCAAATCAAAACAACTATGAGGTACCACCTCACACCACAGAGAATGGCACACATCACAAAGAATGAGAACAAACAGTTGTTACTTTTTAAGATTTGCTGAAATATCTTTGTTTTGCTCATGTTCATGAAAATGTTCTATAGCATTTTTCTCTAGAAAATTTATTTTTAGCTTTTATGTTTAAGTCAATGAATAACTCAAGTTAATTTGGGAGTATGTTTTAACTGTATTCAGTTTCATTTTCAGCAAAAATTTTCCATTCTCCTTTGAAATTCTTTCAGCATTTTGTTGACTCCATTGTTAATAGGTGGGTATATATTTGTTCTAGTCCACTGTGCTATGTGTCAGTGCTATGTTCCGTTAATTGTGATCACTTTATGGGAAGCCCTAATTAGTAAAGTTTCTAATTTTGTTTTCCTTTTTCAAGAGTGCTTATAATGGACTTTTCCACTACTATATAAGTAATATTATCAGATTGCATATAGCAATCTTATTCAGTCCCCAGCAACCTAGATGGTCTCCCATGGGAGCCCATCAGAGTGATCTCTGAAAGTAGAGGCCAGTAGAAAATTGTCTTACTTTTATTTAAAAATTAGAGGTTTTTCAGAAATTGAAATTTAGGATTAATACTTCTGATTTATGAACATCATATATGTCACGACTTATTTGCTTTTCAATCAATTTTTTCTGATTTAAAAAATATACTAAGTGAAAGATTTTGTAATATAGTCTATCACATTTTATCCCTGTTATAAAGTAAAAGTTTAAGCAATTGTTCAGATCTTTTTCAAGAGTAATTCACAGTCAACAGCACTCCTTTCTGCCTAAACAAACACCAGTCATCATTCTTTTTGTAATATCTGCAGCTGTGTTGAATAGCGTCTTGTCAACTTGGCAGTCCATTGCACTTTTCTTAAGCTGGAAACTGTATTTTACAGAAAAGCATCCTCCTAGGATTTGCAAATGAGAAAAACTCACACATGATATGGAAGATGGAGGTCAGTAAGTGTTGTCCTGCTTGGTTCTGGCAACCAGGTATGCAGCGTCCACAGTGATGTTAACCAGCAGACCTTCCGAATAGGCCACGCACAGGTCTCTGGTGAGCCTGTATTTATGACCACAACTGACGCAGCCCTGTGTCTTGATTTTTCTCAAGCACATCAGTCTCTCTCCTTACAATCAGTGATGGTGGCTGAGGTAATTCACGGTGATTTCTCTCTCTGGCTCTCTGGGTTCTGCTTTTCCTTGTATACATTCTCAATAATGAAATCACTAATTTGTGCATTAAAACTTTTATATCTATAATTTTTATTGACTTTGTTTGTCTGGCTTAACCACATGAGGAAGGGAGAATAAACGTAACTACTTTCAGTAGGAGCTTAAGAAAATAGGGATAGTATTTCTTTAATGTTCTTTTGTTTGTTTGGGGTCATATCTGGCATTGCTCAGAGGTTACTCCTGGCTCTGAGCTCAGGGGGTCATTCCTGGCAGTGCTTGGGCTACCAATTGAGACTCAGGTCAGCAGCATGCAAGACTAATGCTCTCCTTGCCTTATTATTACTTCAGCCCTCTTTAGTGTTCTAAATACAATAGCAATATAATCAGGTGCAGCTTGATAAAAACTGGATTACCATTTCTTTAACGTTTTTGTTTTGTTTTGCTTTATGTTGCATATTTTTATTTTATTTTTTAATCTTTATCGTGGTTAAAGTGAATTACAAATCTTTCACAGTAATATTTAAGGCATACAGTGACCATGAATGAGGAGCATTCCCATCACCAACATTGTCCTCCCTCCACCCTGTTCCCAGCATGCATCCCATATCTTCCTTCTTTACCCCCCATAATGCTAATGTAACTGTTCTCCACTTGTACAGCTTGTTGTAGATTGGGTATTGATTCTATTGTCGTTGGCTTTGGGTTTGATGTTCAAGTTTGATGATTTTTTATTTTCACTAAATGTTCATACAACTGTGTGGCCTTGGTACCATACATTATTCCCCTCAAATTTTTATTATTATTTCTTTTTTGGGGGGGAGGGGGTCACACCCGGTAGCGCTCAGGGTTTACTCCTGGCTTTATGCTCAGAAGTCGCTCCTTGCAGGCTCGGGGGACCATATGGGATGCTGGGATTAGAACCACCGACCTTCTGTATGCAAGGCAAATGCTTTACCTCCATGCTATCACATTATTCCCCTCAAACCATGAAGCTGAACAAGATGATTCCAGTAATGTGGTTCTGTTGGGGATATACAAAAAGATAAAGGAGAAGAGAAAAAGCAAAATCACAAACAGAAACAAAACAAACTAGGAGGAGTCCATCTAGGTATTATAAATATCCATTTAGAAGAAGAAAGAAAAAAGAAAAAAATCCAAAATAAACAAAAAACTAAAACAAAAACAGAAATCTATAAGGCAATAACAACAAAAGTACAAAAAGAACAAAAAAAAGAACAAATCCAAAACTGAAACCATCAACTATGAAAAACAAACAAACAGAAAAAAGTAAAAACTAAAAACAGTCTAAAAACCCAAACCACTAAACCAACAACTACTTAAAAAAAAGCTTGTGTTTCTTCTTCTTTTTCTTTATTTTTTTCAAAGGTACAGTAAATATTGGGGAATTTAGAATAAGAATCCCTTTGGCCTAAGACAGGGATCTCAAATTCAATTTACCTGGGGGCCGAAGTAGGCAAAGTCAGGGTGAGGCAGGGGCGCATAAGGGATTTTGCTTACCAAATATTCACAATAAAAAATCACATTAGTAAAAAAAAAAATCACAAAAAATTGCATTAAACATTTGCATACCCTGAATGGAACTGCTTGGGGTATGCGAATGTTTAATGCGATGTTTTTCTTACTAATGCAATTTTTATTGTGATTATTCGATGAGCGAATACTGAGATATTTGAAGGCCGGCCGCGGGTCACAGATTGTTGTATGGAGAGCCACAAATGGCTCGTGGGCCGCGAGTTTGAGATCCCTGGCCTAAGAGATACAGGGTTTCTCCACCCTTGAACCATACTGCCATGGGAACAACCACAGACTCCATACTTACTCATTTTCACACCCCAAAGTCTTTTTATGGTGCTGGAAACTTTCTACTCATTTGTGGATGATGACATCATGCCTCTCTAGCTAGAGATATTGTTATTTGTATAGGTCATAGGACAAAGGGTAGGAGATAGTTTTTCTTTACGATTCTAAAAGTTCTGTTCCATCACTGTTTTAAATATAAAAACTTCTGTCCAAAATAGCTTTCCTGAATTGTTTTTTTTTTGTTGTTTTGTTTTGGGTTTTTGTTTTGTTTTGCTTGTTTTGGCTATCCTGAGATATTATCTGTAGAGAAAAGATGGGGGTAAGTACATGATTTGATTTCTTATCTTACTTTACCATTTTTTATTTTATGAGTCACTATTTTATGTAGTAAAGTAATGAATGAGTTTATTTCCTATTATCCATCAAAAGGGAATATTTGTTGTTGTTATTGTTAACTTCAGAAAATATTCATTTTATTCAACTCTCATGAATGTCGTTCTTATTTACTTTTATGTTCTAAGTTTTTGATATTCTCACTCCACAGTAAGGGGTGGTGCTTGCAAAGCAAGCAAGCACCAGGGCCTTAGCTTGAATCTTGGGACCAGTTGGCCTCCTTAACAAGTACTCCTGGATAAACCCAGGAAGCTCCAATTCCACACTAGAAGTTCTGATCATCAGTCCTAGAGCAGAACTGTCTTGGCATCTTGAATCAGTATCATAGAGAGCCCTCCCCCCAAAAAAAATTTATAAAGTTTTGAGCCCTATCCAAAAGTGCTCAGGACTCTGAGCTCACAGATCACAGTTTTGGGGGACAAGAGAACATACCATATGTGATACAGGAGATTTAATCCAGGTCATCTGCCAACAAGGCCTTATCTGTTCATATCACTCTGGACCTTTATTTTCATTTTTAAGATAGATGAGATATTGATGCAGCCAGTTAGGGAGGAAGGCCCCATTCCCCAAGGCAATAAATTTTTGGAATATAATAAAACTTCTTGGGATGTAATAAATAAATAAAACCAAGAGATGGGATTTAAAGGAGTTATCCTTTTACTAGCCTCAAGTTGCTAGCAGCATTACCGTCAGGACCCAACCCTTCATGTAGACAGAGTGACCAAGGCCCGATAAGACCTTTACTGGGCACTCCATAACTCACAGAAATTTGGACCCTCTATGTAGAGAAGCTCCAGTAGGAGCAAAGGCCAGGAAAAGAATATTCAAGAAGACCATCAGCTACCCACAATTTTCCCTTGGCAATCACTCAAGCAAAGGGCTCTTACCAAGGTTAAAAGCCCCACGTGGGGCAGGTTGGGAAAACCCAATAAAAGTCAAACTTAGAATAAAGGAAGCATGTCCATGTATGTTGCCAGTCCATGTACATGGTGTTCACATATCTTCTCTGGAGATATATCCTTTCATAATTTTAACACTGAAATTTGTACTAGGATCACTCCATCTTTGGAGAAGTTTCACATTTTCCCTTGAGCTCCCTACATTTTCTCTTCTCTCTCGTCACTCCTAGGATTGCAAAGATGGAAAGAGAGTAAGTGGTAGATCTCGTTTCTCATCAGCCTCTCCCCTCCCCGTTTTAAATAAGCCCCAGGGGTCCTCACCAGCTTCAATAAATACATTTCTTTACTTATCTCCTTAGTTAATGAGACTACATTTATCTTAAGTCTATGTTTTCTGGAACAAATTCCTATGGTTGCATTAAATTCCTTATATGCTAAGTCTAATATCTGCATCACATTATGGTCTATCCTCTTAAATTGATGTAAATTTGTGGCTTCAAAAGCACCAGGTATGCTTCAGTTTATTATAGCCATCATCATTATTATTGAGCTTAGTTTTATTTTATGCTTGCATAGTGAGTGCTTCTTCAACTTGTCTTCAGGATCCTATGTGCATAATTCTTTTAGGATATGAGTTCTTTGCTTTCCAAAATGATGAGGTATTTTAGAATGATTTTTTTCATCTTACTTGTCCATAAGTAATGGGATAAATTATTTTATAAAAAGAATGGGATGGGGCCCGGGAGATAGCATGGAGGTAAGGCGTTTGCCTTTCATGCAAAAGGTCATCGGTTCGAATCCCGGTGCCCCATATGGTCCCCCGGGTCTGCCAGGAGCAATTTCTGAGCATGGAGCCAGGAGTAACCCCTGAACACTGCCGGGTGTGACCCAAAAACAAAACAAAACAAAAAAAGCAAGAATGGGACAAATTATTTACCCCAAAACCAACTGACAAATGGTTAACATTCAAGATATAAGAAAACAGACCCTTATGACCCATCGTCACCCATAAGAGGGTCCCTGTCCTTTAAGGCTTAAGACCAGTTAGGAGGAGTCCCTTGTAACTGCCATTTGGGGCAGTTGGACACGCACACACATGTACTACTGCCGCTGATGGTTGCTCCCAAATTGCTGGAGAAACTGTTTGCTGGATTCTATTTCTGTTGCCTTTTGCCACTTCTCTGTTCTGTTTTCTCTGGTCCTCAACCTGGCTGACTCCTTGCCTTGGACTCAACCTTGCTCTTTCCCTCTCTTTGCCTAGGAGGTTGACTGTAAGGCCCCTGATCTCCCTGCTTTGCCTCTCCCTTGATTAAACACTGTTTCAAACACTCTTGTTGAGGTTTTGTTTGGCCCACAAAATAAAAGTTCTCATTTTCCACAAGATGTTCTTGATTGTTAATGAGATCATGAGCATACAGACATTTGGTTGTGGAACAGTTATGCCTCAATCACACTGATGGTCTTTTCAGCATAGAGCTCACTATCAATGTAAGCCCAAGGAGGGCTCTGTTCATGTTGTCCCTTAGGATAATTGCAGTGGGAGTGGAAAGAGCGACTAGTGTGCTCGGATTTTAGGGTTTTTGGGTTTTTTTTTTTTTGTGGGATGTTTTCTTTTTTTTGTTGTTTTTTTGGGCCACACTCGCTTGATGCTCAGGGGTTACTCCTGGCTCAGGAATTGCCCCTCTCTTGGGGGGATCATATGGGGTACCAGGGGATCAAACCGTGGTCCTTCTTTGGCTAACACTTGCAAGGCAGACACCTTACTTCTAGCGCCACCTCACCGGCCCCAGATTTTAGTTTTTAGCCAAAAGACTAAGATGACTACCAAGAAAAGTGTTTAGAAAAATAATAGGTGGACATTTATTTTTTATTAATTTTTTCAAAAAAATTAAAAAATGAATACTAAAGAAAGAAATCTATCAGTTCTTTGACAGCACAGATTTATTTTTTTCTGAAAAAGCATCATACATTCTCTTCAGAGCTTAGGTTACTATTATATTAGAATCCTAAAGCAGAATTATATAGGTCTGTGTATTAGATGGTCATGCCATTATAGTGTGAAGGTCAAGCCATACCACCACACCTTTCAATAAACGTTCTATAATAAAATATGAAACCCATTGCATTTTCAAGGTGGGTGGCAAACATTAAACTTTATTATTGATTCAAGAATTGCTGGGTCAAAACACTCTTCCTCAGATGCTCCTTTGGGACATTGGGATAGTCCCTCTGGATGAAAGAGCTTATGTTTTAGAATATAAATGAGCAACTGACTACCCCAGAGAGAATTAAATAAAACAGTTTAGGGTCTTTAAATTGTAGACAATATAGATAAATGTAGACAGAAATAGAATAGGAAATTGTCATTATACTTTACAGGTGCCTGCTGATTGTCTGTGAATTAACCCAGCTAAGCTCTTTACATACCTATTGAATTCTAATGCGCTTACTAAGTGTCATTAATGTCTCTGTTAACTTAAAGATTGGCTCGGTTGTTGGGAGCCAGTTGGGGGAGCAATATTGTATTGAATAAATGGCCAGCCTGTCAGATCACTCCTGTCTGTTCATGGGACCCTAAAGCTTGAACAGTTCATGTATATTTATTTGTCTTCTTAAGTGGCTGTCTAATTCTCTGAGAATGACCTCCACTGGAAGGAAGCTGAAGGAGTTAACATGACTGACTTTAGGCTACTTCCTGTGAAATATAGACAAAGATAAAAATTGGCCAGAACACAAAACAAATCAAACAAATAATAATTGGACTGCATACCAATGCTTGGTGCTTTCATGAAAACAGGAAACAAAAAAAGCAGCTTAAACCAAAGGAAGGGACCATCTAAGAGCTCTGGAGCATGAGTCACATCATTGCCTCTGTTCACCTTCATGAGAAAGATAATCAACTAAGTATTATGCCAGCCAGTTATTACCTGGCTGTGGGTTGCATCAATGTGAGGTGCTTTCTTTAGCCAAAGGAAATTTTCTTCCAAGAAAGGGTGCTATGAAAGTGTAGCCAACATGAGGGATAGTCTGTATACTATCTGGTAGTGAGATGTATGCTACAGTTTAAACACCAAACAATAACTATCAAAGGATTTCTATAACCTCACATTTGTAAAGTTACCTCTTCATAATAGCCAAGTTTGTCATCATTCGCCACAAAGACAGATGGTTTCTTGGGTTTCAAGCAATTCATCAGAATATAGTGGTGTTAAGGGAAAATATATGAAAATAGGTATTAGATGGTTATAATAACTCAGACAGGTGATAAGATATAGATATGCCTGTTAACCCTATCTCCACCCTCACCTTCCTGAACCTCTTTTTTTTTAATTTTTATTGTGACCAAAGTGAATTACAAATCTTACACAGTGATATTTAAGGTACATATTGACAATAAATGAGGGTCTTTCCACCACCAGTGTTGTCCTCCATTCATCACTGTTCCCAAGCATCCCTTATCTCCCTCCTTTATCTCCAAGAATGCTACTGTTACTAAAAGCATATATGTTATCACTAATGTAAACCATTTTTTGCAGTTCCAGATATTTTTACTAGTGGTTTCTTAAAGATTTAGAGTCAAAGGAGCACTGTAAAAACAATCTTAGAGTGGCAATTATTGTTTGCATGGGTCCACCAAAGTATGAGGGTCATGAAAAGGAAAAACTCTAACCTACGTACAAGGAGACCCAACCCCTGAAGTTTCCTGACATAAGACCATTTCTAGGCTCCAGGCAAACTAGTTTGTTCAATCCCGGTCATTGTCTGTAGTGCCCATACAGTTATATTTTTCACAGTCTCTGCTTCTTGATCCTCTTAATCTGAAATTTCACCTTGAGACATCAATGGCCTGCTGCCCTGGTAACCATTAGCCAATGCCCCTCATAAAAGGAACATATTTGGGCAAAAGAATGGACTTCTGCTCACTCTTCCTAAGGTTCTTGCCTTATTTGAGGGACATGCTCACCATCTGATTGGAAATTGTGTTTGAACCTGGACTAGGGATTGGTGCATTCTACAAGCCCTACTTTCCATATTGACCCTCCTCCTAAGGTTCCTTAAACCTATAAAGACACTTCCCTAAATTGCCAGGGCTTTCAGTTTCTGTCCATATGGCAGATCCCAGCACCCCAGCTAGATGGAATCAATAAATCTGATTTTGCTGATTGCATTCTCTGAAGATTCGTGGTCTTTATTTGAGGTGGTGGACTTTCTCAGATCCTTAATGGTGATACTTTTCTCACCATTGCTGACTACATTAGTTTCCATTATTTGTGTGCTGAATGGAGCTTAAATATGTTTTTTTAAATAACTTTATTTAAACACTGTGGTTAAAAGGTTGGTCATATAGTTGGGGTGCACTTAAATGTTAAACTGTTTTTGGAATATTATTATCCAATTAACTAATTGACTAATATTGTCTGTTTATTAATAATGAAATCTCACAGCCTCAGGAGATGTATTCATTAAGTCATACTTTCTTTTTTTCTTCCTTCCTTCTTTCCTTTTTCCTTTTTTCTTTTTTCTTTCTTTCTTTCTTTCTTTCTTTCTTAAATTTCTTTTTCTTTCTTAAATTTATTTCTGTTTTGGGCCATACCCAGTGACACTCAAGATTTACTACTGGCTCCACACTCAGAAATCACTCCTGGCATGCTCAAGAGACCATATAAGAAGCCAAGTATCAAACGTAGGTCAGTTGCGTGCAAGTCAAATGCCCTCCCTTCTAGCTCTTCACCCGCTGGGGTTATGTTCTTTATTATATAAATATATAGATGAAGTTGACATTAGAATTTTGGAATAGCCCCTTCCTGCCTCTTCTCTGCTGAGCTGGCCGCCAAACATCTAAGACTACAAATGCTCCAGGACCCACCCTCAGTAAGATGTCCCCACCCAATGCACTTGGGGCCAATCCTGCCTGGTGATTGGGCGCCCAGAGACTTTTAAAACGTCAGGCATGTGGTCTGCCGCTTTCTGCCTCTTCTCTGCTGAGCTGGCCACCAAACAACTAAGACTGCAAACGCTCCAGGACCCACATCCAAAAAGCACTTCCCAGCCATGCTCACCTTGTAACCCTTGAATTCCATTTCAGCACATTGTAAGAAGCAACCTAAAGCTTTACCAATGGAATAATTTTGCAGTACTTCCCTATATTTACAGAAATGAAAATGGCTCCTCTTATGCCTAAGGCTTCCCCTCTCCCTCTGTACTCCAGGGCGGAGATGCATCGGGTGGGGGGGAGAGTGGGCAGATATCTGGCTTCCAGTTTCCTCTTGGATTCAGGAGACCAGCTCTTGCCAGGTATAGGGTTTGGGGAGGCCCCATACCGGAGTCTAACTCCCTAGTCTGGGGAGTGCTGGGAGGGTTGGCAGGCCCCCAGTCATCCTTATCTTGTTCCCCTGACTCCAGGCCTTTCCTGGGTGCCAGCTCAGACAGTCAGAAGTGGGTTCAGGTGGACTCTTAGTGGGCCCCAGGCTTCCCCTCTCCCTCCGCACTCCAGGGGGGAGGTGCATCGGGGGGAGGGCGGGCTGACATCTGGCTTCCAGTTTCCTCTTGGATTCTGGAGACCAGCTCTTGCC
>PVKC010054035.1:0-10036 GCA_004027635.1 Crocidura indochinensis | reverse complement strand
GAGGACCAATTGGGGTGCCAAGAATTGACTAATTAGGGTGTCAGGTCTGCCTCAAGATAAATGTCTAACCCACTGTATTATCTCTCTGAATCCTACACCCCCACTTTTAGTAGATTATTCAAATAGATTGTTTTCCTTCTGTTTTGTCCACTTCAAGGCCTAAGAGGAAGAAACTCAACTTGCAGTCCATCACAAAGGTGGAGGAGGTATTTATAAACCAAATATTCTAGCAATGATTTGCATTTGGGGGAGAATTTCATTTTTATTTTAAAAAAAACCTACAACAGTTACTGAAAATTCCACTACAACTAATACAGTAAGACTGAAAAAATAAATATCTGATCATCAAATAATATTAACTCAAAGACCTTAATTTAGAAAAAAAAGTATCTGTGGATTTGTCATTCTAATAAATGTAGACAAAAGTAAGTCTCCCAAAGAATGGCTTAGCAGACCCTGGTTCAAATCCCAGCATCCCATAAGGACCCCCAGACCTGCCTGGAGTGACTTCTGAACATAGAGCCAGGAGTAACTCCTGAGCGCCACTGGGTGTGACCCAAAAACAAAAACAAAAACAAAACAAAACAAAAGAAAAAGAATTAGCAATAAATAATACCTTCTGATAAGTCAAAACAGATCATTTCGATTGGTGCACAGTGGCAAGGAAAATCATTGCCTTCCTGTTTCTAAAAGTTCTTGAAGTTTAAAACCTAAGGGTAAAAGTCTGATGGGAGCCCTAAAAGAAAAAATTGCAGGTAAAGATCCAAGGAAATGGCCTCCAGACCTGGAAATGGTGAGGGTCTGTCTGCAGGTCCTATACTAACCTTTGCAGTGATGGACAGTACTGCAACTTTTGGCAGGTGTCTCCCTGCCCACATCACTATATACAGGATCTTACTGATGTTCTCTCCAGGGCCCAAATCTACTCAACTTCCATGAACTTTTTGCCCCAACTAAATCTTGGTTTGGAGAGCTCTGTATTAATTTCTGCATTGTCCAATTTTAGCAAGAAGTCAACTAGTCCATTCAGACAGAATACTCCATCCTTAATATCTCAAAAACCTCTTTATCTGATGTGCTTCCTTATCCCCCACCCATCAAGGATAATGTCTGTTTGCCTACCACAATTAATACAGGTGTCTCTAGGTGTGTGTTATGCATAAATGTAAATACACACCCTGCCCCAAATAATTTAAACAAGAATCTTCTATTGCTTATATTTCTTCTTGATAGGCTTCCAACCACTGATTCAATCCCATTTCTTGGCCACATGTACCCACTTTTCTTTGTTATATTTTAATTTACATACTTTTTTGGTGGGGAGCATGCCCAGTTGTTCTCAGGCTGAGCCTCTGTGCTCAGGGATCACTCCTTGTGGGACTTGGAGGACCTTCTGGGATACTGTAGATCAAATCCAGGCCAGTCCTGTGCAAGCAAGCATCTCACTCTCTGTACTGTGGCTTGGCTTCTTCCTCTTTGTTCTATTTGGATATGAGTCTAATCTCCCCTGTGGCAGACTCCTTAAGGACCATTGAACTAGGTCATATGGTAGATCACATACTAGCTCATGAGAGGCCTGGAGTTGATCCAAAACAGTGCATAGTATCATAGTCAGGGTGGCATGCAAGCAGGCCTAAGCACAGTCATTAGTTCTGTGCAGTTGGGCTGAGCACCACTGGTAGTGGCTCTTCAAGCACCACTGGGTGCTCCTATAAAGAGGATCCCATTGCATTGATCCCTGCACTCCTGTAGGTCCTCCTTCATCTTATGGACCTCCTGAAATGCATTCCATTGCTTTAACAAGTGTCACTGTTTTCATTTAGCACTCTCTTAGGTGGGGCTAATTTTCCTTCTGATGTTGTGGGGCAGGATGGGGCAATTCCTGGTCGGATGCATCATCTCCTACCTGCATAGGTCACATTACCCCGGGGTGGGTACATCCCCAGGCAGCTATGGGCAGGGCAATGGCAGTGGGAGGGAGGAGGTGGAGCCTCCTCTTTTTAGGGCATGTGTCATTTGCCTCCTGCCTAGGGGCACATCCCTAGCACTACCCTGCCACTGTATGTGGCAGCGTGAAGCTGGGGCCTGCTGCCTGAAGCCTTTGGAGTGGATCTCATATTTTGGAACCTATGTCACTGGACTTCCAGAACCTAGAACATGGTAGATGGAGTTCAGGTCAACACCAAAGGGTTCAAGAAAAAGATGCTGGTTAGACACCCCTTGGAGTGGAGGGTCCCAAGCTTCAGAACACCTTCTCCTTTGAAAATGTCCAGGTATGTGCCTGCGACCCTGGGCTGGAATCCTTGGTGAAGAGGAGTGGGGATGGGGGCTGGAGGGTTCACCCCAGAATCTGTTTCTTTAGAGAGGAGCTCTGAGTTTCTGACAATGGTTGAGACATGCCACTACATTAGCAGGACTAGAAAAGGCTTGAGGCTCCTCAGATCAATCATTGGGAGACACTTGAGGTTAAGGAATTGTCTGAGGACACTCAACATTGTAGGTAGAGGTGAAACTAGAATTTTGCAAATGCAGGTTTCTGGGCTCTGGGCTCTGACCTAGCCAGCAGGTCTCGTCCAGTGGCTCCCCGGTGTGTGTGCAGCAGGGAGTTACCTCTGATCTGCCACAGGGCCATCGCCCACAGATACTGAGGTCCCTGTTTGGGAGGTTGATGTATGGAGAGGAGGGCTATTCCTGTCCCCAAGGGAAAGAAGCTTCTAGTGCTTCCAGCTCTTCCATCCTCTTGGAAGTGTAAGGTGAGTGAAAGATGCTAATCTTAGGGCTGGGGAGTAGCAGCCTGGGCATCAGAGGATGACACTGATGGCACCTATGCTAAGGGACAGCAGGGAGGTAGGAGAGCCAAATTGTAGGCCGGGAGAAGGAATGGAATCAGGACCAGATTTTTCTCCTTAGATCCATTCTGGCTATGAAGAAATTCTTCATTGTTACCTTCGTGCTTGGCTGTGGTGAGTAAAGGCTCCAGAAAAGGGGTGGGTTCTACTGTCCTCCCAACTCTCAGCCTTTCTCTGGAGCCTCAAGCATCTGTGCTCTCCATCTACTGATGCCCAGCAGGACTTTGCTTGTTCTTCCTCTCTGGGCTTCCATTTCCTGTCCAGACTCTGTCAGGCTACACTCTCTTCTCTGAACTGTTTACTTCTGATGCACCTCTAAACACCCCTGGGTGCTAGGTATTTATGAGCCTCAGAGTGGCAGGTCCAGAGCTGAGTCAGCATCGTAAAATGGAGCTGTTTCCTGGGTTTCTGGGCATCCCTGCAAAACCTGAGTGTTTGTGTTCATAAGAACGTGTGTCTGTGTACATATATACATGTAAGTCGGGGGGTTGCACATGTGGAAAAAGACATTTAGGAAGGAATTCTGGGAGGGGTCCGTGTTTGTATGTGTCTGGCCCTATGTCATATCTTTGTATAATACATAATATATATGTATATATATGTATATATATAATACATACCCAGAGACTCTTGCATTGACTTTGGTGGTTTATACTTGTGTGTATAAGCATGTGAGATGCATGGTTCTTCCTCTACGAGTGTGGCTGTTGTGTGAGTGTTCCAGAAAACTATGAGACCACTCTGGGCCCCTTTCTCAGAGATGGTTCTTTTAGCACATGGATCAGAAGGGTCCAACCCAGGTTCACCCTCAACCCTCAGGCACAGTAGGAAGTGGAGGACTACACTTGCTGTTGTCCTTTTCTCTGGTCTTCTCATCATATCTCTGTCTGCTTTGAGGAAAAGGAAAATAAAACAAAGTTGAATGATGCTCAACAGGAGAAATTGTTCATTGAAGTCAGGTAAAGTGACCTGTTATTTAGAAAACCACCACTTCCATTCAATCAAGTCGCTGACTATGGAAGTTGCTGTCTCTAGCCTGACAGCGAACACAGACTTGGTTTCTTTTTGTTGGAAGATGATATCGATGTGGCCTGTTCCAGGTACCACATATAACTGAATGTTTATGATGTGAGAGTGTCCACAAACATGTTGTATTGGTGTGTGCAGTTATTGTGGGTCTGTGAGTACTATAGATGTTTGTGGGCGAGTACATGTCTGAATATGAGGTTGGTAACTTTGAGAGAATGCACCTATGTGTGAGGTGTGTGGGTGTGTTTGTGAGGTGTGAATGCAGGCAATTTGTAGACAAGTGTGAGTACATGGCTATGTGGGCATGCTGTATGTGAGACATATGTCTGTGTAGGAGTGTATGTGTGTGATATTTAGAAGTTGTGTGTGAACTGAATGTGTCTGTGTGTGATTTTAGCTAGTACAAAAATATATATGTGTGCATGAGGCAAATGACTGTGTTTGAGGGTCACTCTATATTTGATGGTGCAGTATATGGAGAAAAATTGTAGGTTGGCTTGTGTGTGTGTGTGTGTGTGTGTAATAGTAGCTCTATAAGTGTAAGGTGCCTGTGCATATGAATGTCCATCCTGGTGGACTCAGTGAATTCTTTTCTTTTCTTGCAAAACCAAAGAGCTCATGGACAGGGGGCCCTGTGGACAGAAGTCCCCCACCCCTAGAGTGTGGGGCTAGTGGGTAAGTGGAAGTGAGATGTGGTGGTGGTGATGGTATGTGTAAGTGCATATATGTGTATGCAAAATTCAGGAAGACCTTAGGGAAGTGTCAGGTCCAGAAAAATCCTCAACAATCTAAGACCATATTCTTGGGTATATCTATGGCCATATTCTTGGGGTATAGTGCTCAGTAGAAGATGTGTCATGCTCTGGTTTTTCCTCCATTCTCCTTTGCATCCCTTTTACTCTCTATTTCCTGGCTCCTGGTGTTGGGTCTTTATGCTGGGGTGCTTCCCTGGGTGGGGAGCTCACTGCATCCAGTTTTCTTGCAGTCTTGTCCACGGCACACAGCAGCCTGATCAACCTGAATTTCATGGTGAAAACCATCACTGGGAGAAACGCCATCATGTATGTGGGTTATGGCTGCTACTGCGGACTAGGTGGGAGTGGTGAGCCCAAGGATTTGATGGACTGGTAAGTTCTGAAGTGCCTGGTTGGCTGTTGGGACCAGGTGGGAAGCAATCAGATTAGTGCTGATAGAGATGGGAAAAGATCCTTTCCCCCCAAAAGATTAGGCTGGGTGGCTGAGTTACTAACCCAGAATCTCCCCTGCTGTTTTGGGGCCCCTCTATGGCCCATCCACCTAATCTTGGCCTGGGAGCCATTTGGACTCCCATTCTCTCTAGAAAGGACTGTAAGACAATCTCCCAAGCACACTCAGATAGCAGCCACTGACTCGTGCTATTCTCTCTCCCCCAAGATTGGAGGGTCAGAGCACAGGGTTCACCCCCTCTCCTGGGATGGAAGACAACAGTCCTTGCTCAGTTTCCACTCCTGGCCCCACAAAGCAGGCAAGTCGGCTTTTATTGGGGCTGAGGCAGGCCTTCCCATTCCCAGTTGGATGAATGCACTTCACACTGGCTTCCTGTTCCCTCCTCAAACCCACTCAACCCTCCAGATCTCTGTCCCATTCGGCCAAGACACAGAGCTGAATTGAGCTTCTGCATGTGGTCACTCTCCTGCCCCTGGGTATAATCCAAATCCTCCCTCCCACCTGAGCCCTGCTGCAGAACCATCTGGTCTCCCTTTGCAGCTGCAGACCTGGCTCCAAGGGGCCAGATTGCAGCTCTAGGCAGAGGACAAGGAGGATGGGAGGAGAACAAGAACCTGGGGCACTGAATCCTGCCTGGCTGGGCAACTGCTGACAAGTCACTGTCACTCTCAGAGTTTCAGTCTTATTGTAAGAGGCTGGAGTGGGGGTATCTCTGCAAGTGGCAGAATCTGGCACTCCTGCCATTCTCTCACCTGCCCCCAGGTGCTGCCATGAACATGACTGCTGCTACCAGAAGCTCTTTGACCATGGCTGCCATCCCTTTTTGGACCCCTATGAGTATACCATTGAGAACAAGGAGGTCATGTGCAGTAAGTTCCTTGTCTGCCCTTCACACCTCCAGAGCCAGGGGGAAGGCCTTGTGGTGGCTCCAATCACCAATCCTCACTGTACCAGGGACACAGAAGAAACAAGTTCCAATGGCAGGGAGAAAAAGCAACACACTCAGGTTTTACATAAGGAAGTTCCAAATATTGTACAGGTTATGTAGTTCATGAGTCTGAATTTGATTTGGCTTGTCATATTTGGGACTTACTTATGCAGAAGCATTTCTTTTTTGTTGAAATTCACACAAAGTAAGACCCTTGCTTTGCTTTGTTCAAACCAGCTCCCTGGCTATGGTGTGAGCACATCTGGCCCTGTGCTCTGATCCATTGAGCATGGATTGACACTTGGTTCTAGCACCAATAATCCTTATGCTTATTGGGATCTTTGGAAAGGAATCTCAAGCAGTGGGCTCAGGAGTTGGTCTTCAGCCAGACTCTCAGGTGATGTTGAAACTCTTATGGTGGGTGCTGGAGAGATAGCAGAGCATTTAAATGGTAGGGCATTTGCCTTGCACGCAACCAACCCAGGATGGACTTGGGTTCAATTCTCAGCATCCCGCATGGTCCCCTAGCCTGCCAGGAGCGATTTTTTTTAATAAGATCTTTACTTAAACACATTATTACAAACATGTCTGTAGTTGGGTTTCAGTCATACAAAGAATGTCCCCCTTCACCAGTGTAATGCCACCACCAATGCCCCAATCTTCCTCTTCCCTCACCCCCTGCCTGTATTCGAGACAGACATTCTACTTCTCTCACTCATTGTCATGGTAGTTGTTAGTGTAGTTGTTTTTCTAACTGCACTCACCACTCTTTGTGGTAAGCTTCATATCATGAGCCAGTCCTTCCAGCCCTCATGTCTGGGCATTATAATTATAATAAGCGATTTCTGAGCACAGAGCCAGGGCTAACACCTGAGTGCTGCTGGGTATAGCCCAAAACACAGAAAGAGAAACAAAAACAAAAGAAACTGAACTGGTGGCTAGAGAATCAGAACTGCCTCCTTTTTATGGTTCCTCCCGAGCTGTGACAGGCAGCATCCAAGTTAAGGGCTCATGTGCTGGCCTCCCATTAGTGTTCTTGGTTGGTGCATCAGGAGCCTCCTGCTTCCCTTTCTCTCCTCATCTTACCAGACTCTAAATGTTGCCCTCACTCACATCTAACAAGCAAACCCATCCTTGTAAAGATCTCATGTCTACGATTCCCTAAGAGTATTTCAGGGAACAGGGCATATATAGAGTGACTTGAAAACTTGGGTCATGTGGTCCTCATATTCTGTTGTTCAAACTTGGGGTACAGGGGCTGGCTTGAGAGAAAAGGTGTCCCCTTATCAAAGCAGATCTTGGAGAGAAATCGTCCAACTCTCCCCTGAGGGTAATGGACCAATTTAGGCAGTAATTTTCACTTGAGTTCTGGGATACCTGTGGGCATTCTCACCAGCTGTGAAAGAGAGAGAAAAAGAAAGAGAGAGAGAGACAGAGAGACTGGGAGACAGGGAGACAGAGAGAGAAGAGAGGAGGAGAGGGAGAGGGAGAGGGTAGAAGAGAGAGAGGGAGAAAGAAGGAGAGAGAGGGGGAGAGAGGGAGAGAGGGAGAATGAGAGACCATGAGAGAGAGGAGGAAGAGAGAGGGAGAGAGAGTAGGTTGAGTGGTCAATTGCACTTTAACATATTTTGTGGTATGTGTAGCTCCTCTTTCAGTTGCTTTCCTAACTCCATTAAGAAGCCTGCACACATATTGTCAGACTAGGGAGGAAGGACCAAAGCATTAGCCTGGCATGAAAGGCCCTGAGTTCTATCCTGAGAGTTTCCTCCTCCCTCCCCACCATAAAAGGTGTTTGGGTGGGAATGTTATCATCAAAAAGGAGAAATTTAAATCCTCAGACTCTACTAAGACATCCTGAGTCTGTAGCTCTGGAGGCCAGCTGGGCTGTCTGTTTTAACAAGACCCTGGTTGTTCCAATGACTGAGGAAGGCTGAGAAACAACCCCAGTAAAATGACCAGAGAGATAGTATACTGGGTAGGATACTTGCTTGCCTTGCATGTGGTTGACCCTACTTTAATCCCTAGCACCGTATATGCTCCCCTGAAACCTTCAGGAGTGATTTCAAAACACCAGCCAGGAGTAAGTCCTTAGCATTGCCAGATGTGACCCCAAAAACCAAACCTAAAATCAAGCAACAATTAGTAAAATAGCAAGCGAAGAAAACCATAATTACCACTCAATATTGCACACTCAATCTTCTGCAGAGATCTTTAGCTGGGGTTTTATTGGCTGGATCTTGACAGAAAACTCCCTTTAGTGTAGGGAGATATATGAATCTGTAACTAGGGATGGTAGAAAGTTGCTGGCTAGAGTGAGGAGAGTTTCTGTTCTAGTTTTACCTTTGGTTCATGGGGTGGGAGTGGAAGATGCTTGCCTTAAGTGAATAACTCCCTTTCTGGGCCTCAGTTTCACCAACTATGCAATGATATTGTCAGACATTTCTGAATCTCTGATTCACACCCACTGAAAGTTCATTATCATAAATTTCTGGGCCTCGTCAAACATTTCTGAGGACATAGGCCCAGGCCATCTCTGCGAGGGTACTGGGGCCACAGCCGGGACTACTGGCCTCAAAGCCCATGTGCTCCTTTCCCCACAGAGACGGTCAACGTGACGGAGTGTGACCAGATGACATGCGAGTGTGATAAGAATATAGCTCAGTGCTTCCAGAACCAACGGTACAACTATGATTATCGCAACTATTCCAATTTCCACTGCTCTGGCCCCATGCCCAACTGTAGCATCTATGAACCGCCCCCTGAGATGCCCCCTGAGATGTCCCCTGAGATATTTACCTGCCCACCGCCCCTCTCTCCAGGGTCTTCTGCACTTCCCTAGAGTCCTCTGGGGCCTCACCTCTGGAAGTGTTGATTCTGAGGAGTGCTGGATGGAGCAAATGGAAAGGAGGCAGATAGGGAGCTGAATTTGTCCTATGTCTCCTCCCAAAACACCTGCCCCACAAAACTCAGAAAGACCTGTCCCTGACTGTGCCCCCTGTGCTTGTACCCTAACCCTCACATGACTGTGTCAAACTGTGAGTCCTGGGTTTGATAGGAAACAGGCTTCTGGGCATCTCTTCTAAGTGTGGAAAGCCAGGATGAAACACGGAGGGCAGAGGTTCTATCACTGGACTTAGCTTTACTTCCTCAGCCTAACCCTGAGACTATATTCTGGGCCGTAGAGATGTAGCTAATCCTAGTATTCTGTGACCTAGGACCAAAGTCACAGGCAGATAGGGGTGCAGGTCATTTCAGAGATACTCAGAGGGGGAGCTTAGGTGGGATGAGGGAACCCTCAGCCAGGTTCCATCCCCAGCATTACATGGTCCTCAACACCATTTGGAGAGCCCCACCAAAGAGAAACCCCAAGATACTGATCACAAGGTTCTAGGAGACCCCAAACTATCCCTTCACTCCCTGAAGAAATCCTCAGGAGAATTTTTTTCACTTGAAGAATGTCATGGTTCCCAAACTGGATACAGTCAATGGCTAAACTCTGGCGTCCTGTTCAAAGTGTGGCATCAGACACTCAGTGGGCCTCACACAAGCTGACAGGAACTGAAACAGGGTGCATTTGCAGATGCTCCCCAGCACTCTCACACTATTCCCCACCTCTAATCCTCTATATCTACCCTGCACCATCCACAATGACCCATTCTAGGAAGAGATGCATATTCAGGTCCTTACTGCTCAAGTCACCAAACCTCTGAGGGCTTTATAATATTTTCCCAACTATTTCTCATAACTTTCAATCTTAGAATTAAAAAAATAAATAGGAATAAAATATCTAGATCATTTCAAAATAAGATCAACTCCTGAAAATTAATTAGTAAGCATATATTTAATCTTCTAGACTGCTTCCTTAATTTTTATAGCATAGAAAAGCAAAATATATTTAATGTGTTAATAAAGTTGATTAAGAGGAAACTTATTTCTAGAAACTTAGATGTCATATTCAAAAAATTATTCATCATGGAGAGCAGAAGGACAGTAAAGGGATAAGGTTCTTACCTAGCATGTGGTT
>PVKC010054034.1:0-10027 GCA_004027635.1 Crocidura indochinensis | reverse complement strand
TAGTTTTTTAATTCCCACTCTTATACTTTCTTATACTTTATTCACTATTGTTCCTTTGTTTCCTTGAGCTCCTTAGACATCCATCTATTAGCTTTAATATAACCTCATTATCTGAGAGATTTATAGAATTGGCTGATATTGTAGAGTCTTCCATGCTATTATCTCCAATCACTGAGCTTTTGTAGATGTGTATTCAATGTTTAAATATCTGGATATAATTATTGCTTTACCTTTTAAAGTTAAAGCAAATTTTTGAATTTTTATGTCTTTTTTTGATTCATTTAATTATTTTTCTCAATGATCTTAGCTTCCTTTATATTTTATGTGCTCCATAATATTTGTAGATATTTTTCTTGCCTGATTGTTAGAAATATTTGTTTGCCAATAAAATTTTGAATTATCTTTAAAAAAATTATACTACTTAATACCACATGGGAATATACTTGTTATCCCATTAAAGTTTGGTATTTTTTGGTATAACTAGAGTAGAAATTATTCCTCTAACTTTACTAACAAACAGAAATTTTCAGTATCTACAAATTCACCTAAAGCTTTGTGAATTTTTAGATTTTCCATGGAGGCAAAAACAAAATAACCCTGGTTCTGAATAAATTATTTTCCCCTATTTAACTTATTTATTTGGTCTAGGAAAACTCAATAAAATCTCTAATAAATAAAGACATCTTAACAAGTAGGAGAAAATATTTGCAAACAATACTATTAATAAAGATCTACAAAGGTCTATACAAGATCTATAAATTGTTATGTATTTCAAAGCTATACTCTGGAATACAATTAATTCTGTATATTTCATGCAGTTTTAATACTACCTAAAGTATTTAATACTACTCTAAGGAAAGGCAACTTAAGGTAACATGTTTAACATTTTTTAAAAAAAGATAATCAGGGCCCGGAGAGATAGCACAGCAGTGTTTGCCTTGCAAGCAGCAGTTCCAGGTCCTAAGGTGGTTGGTTCAAATCCCGGTGTCCCATATGGTCCCCCGTGCCTGCCAGGACTATTTCTGAGCAGGAGTAACCCCTGAGCACCGGCTGGTGTGGCCCAAAAACCAAAAAAAAAAAAAGTCAAATTAGCATACATGTAAGAAAGAAAGGTTTGTGTGAGAATATGATCTAGTAAATAGCAATTTAAACATAATTAATAAATCTATGGTGATGTCACATCAGAACACCAGATTTATGTTTTTAGGGCTTTTTCTTGCTTTATGTTGTTTTGTTTTAGGTTCCTTGCTGTTTCATTTTCTTTTGGGCTCACATCTAGCAGTGCTCAGGACTTACCCCGTCTCTATGCTTAGTGATAACTACTAGTTGGGATTAGTGGGCTATAGAGGATTTGAAATTGAACCTTGAACCTAGGTGAATACAGGCAAGCACTCTCCTGGTCATATTATTACTCTGGCCCAATATATATTATTTTTAAAAGTTATTTTATTTTAGGTCCCGATAGATAGCACGACGGTAGGGCATTTGTCTTGCATGGAGTTGACCTAGGGGCAGACCCGGGTACTATTCCCGGCATCCCATGTGATCCCCCAAGTCTGCCAGGAACGATTTTTGAGCATAGAGCCAGGAGTAACCTTTGAGCACCGCCAGGTGTGGCCCAAAGGGAGAGACAGACATACACACACAAAGTAATTTTAATAGACTAGAGAGGAGTTCGGGGAACAAATCCTCAATGTGTAAGACAGATGCTCTACCACTTAAGTCACATCCTAACTTACACAATTCTGCTGAAAGAAGACTCAGGGACTCTTCTATCAGTCAATCCTTTTGATAATTCTTTAATGAAAATAATACTATTTCTAGAAAATGTTGTATTAAATTCTGTAATTCTAAATTATTCACTGCCAAAAATTCAATTCAAAAATCTACAAAATAATGACATAAACTAGAAATGTAAAATGTAAAAAGATATTTTTCAGTTAGTTATAATAAAGAATATGAACTTTTATCACATTTCAGTAATGTTTTTAAATTGTGATATAAGTAGCATAGAGCATTTGGTAAGTTTAGTGCTTTCCCTAAGTCAGTTTAAATATATTTCACAATATATTGTTGTTTAGTTTTGGGGTCACATCTACAAGTGATCAGGACTTACCCCTATCTCTGTGATTAGGGATAACTACTGGTGGGGATTAGGGAGCTAGATAGGATATTGGGATTGAACCCTTATTGCTATAGCATCAGCTAAAATTTGGCATATTAATTATCATTCCTTCATTGTGGTAAAAGTATTGAAGATGGAATCTCTTACTAACTTTGGAATACTTAATACTGTATAAAAACTATAACATGCCATTATCTTAAATGAAGTAAGATATTATGTTATGTTTGCACATGTTAGCAATATTACTTTAATATATATCACTATATATTGTGTTAAATAAAAACAGAAGAATGATACATACAGAATGATATTACTTGTATATGGTATTTAGAATAACTGCATGTTGAAATGCAATGGACTAAATTGGAGTTGCCTTGAACACTCTTGTCCCCAGAGTATAGTGAGGAGTAGGAAAGAAACTGAATGAAATAGAACACAAATATGAAAGGATGGGGACTGGGGCCAAGCAGACTCAGGTGTATTGACTGTTTTATAAAAGGTCAGAATAAATACCAAGACCAAAGACAGCAAAAATGGAATTAGGAGACCCAAACTTTAACAATTCAAACTTAAAATGGGCTTGTTCTGGTGGCAGTCTAGGGGATAGAGAGGATGATATGAGATGTACTTGGAGAATATTGGTAAAGGGAAGTGTACACTGATGGTGGAATTGACCCTGATTCACTATATGTCTGAAACCCAACTATGAAGGACTTTGTATGTTTTTATTAATGGTTTTAATATATTGAAATAAAAACTAATAAAAATGATCAAATTAACATTATTCTTAGGTTGCTTAATTTTATATCTGGTACATATTTCTTTTTTCTGTGAGATATTACACTTGATATTTATCTACTTCTAAAGATTAAAAATGAAAATACAACTATAATTTTATAAGATAGGCTTGTGACATTTTAATTTTAGTATTATTAAAGACTTTATATAAATGAGACCCATTTACTTTCTTAAGGTACATTAAAAATAAAATAATGACATTTTAAAAGATAATTGGCATTTCTATAGTTTTTTTAAACAACAGTCGGGTAATAATTTGGTTGGAATCACAGTTTTGAAGAGTTAGTTCTATTCGCTTCTATGTTATATTCAGTTATTTTTATTTTAATTCTAGAGAGAGAATCTTATACATGTTCTCTAAATAAGTAGTAGATAAATAAAAGTAATAAATATTAGGGAACACATGTTTTTAACATCTTTATAAATTCACATCACTTTCTCTAAAAATCTTGGTTTAGCATTCATACTTTTTTCCTTTTCTTTTTTTATTGGAAATCAGAACAGTGAATAAGTAAATTGTATGGAATGTGGAGAAAGGCCATATGAATTCATAACAATTTTCACTTACTGCTATATGGAAGAATTTTAATCTCTCAGTACTATAGTTTATTATAATTACTCTAATCATGTAATTTCCTCTTAAAATTGTGAGAATTCAATGAGAGTATCTAGAAAGTACATGGTAGAGGGTCTAGAACATACAAATATTTAATGAACTTCTGTTTTCTTTATGTACATATAATTCTTTTCTAGAACTTCCAAGTAAATTTAATCTCCTGATATAGTCCTGATATAGTCCTGTCCTAATGCAGCAAGAGTTTCTTGAACATTTTGATCTTCAAGAAACTTACTATACAGATTTAACAGTCCAGATAATTGTATTGGCTCATGATTGTGATCTCTAGACTACAATTTTCAAGAGTCACATTTAATTGGCCAGCAGAGTGTGAAATTCAAGATATCTGATGTCCTTTGTTACCTTGTTGTGATTTGCATCTCTTTGATAACAAATGATGTGGAACACTTTTTCATATTCCTTTTGGAAATCTGCATTCCTTTTTTGTTTTGTTCTTCTGTTCATATCTTTTTTGGATGAGATTAGGTATTATTCTTGTTAGACTCTATCAGTGCCTTCTATATCTTATTTATTAAACCTTTTTGTTTTTTTTGTTTTTTGGGTCACATCGGGCAGTGCTCAAGTGCTCAGGGGTTACTCCTGGTTCTATGCTCAGGAATCGCTCCTGGCAGGCTCCGGGGACCATATGGGATGCTGGGATTTGAACAATCTACCTTCTGCCATGAACCCTTTGTAAGATGGATATAAGGTGAATAGACCCTCTCATTTAGTGCATAGTTTTTGTATCATAGGCATTGTTTCTTTTGAGATAAAGAAACTTCTTATTGTAATTCCAATTGTTTATCTTTGTTTCCACTTGCTTGGTCAGTGGTGCTTTATCCTTGAAGATGTATTTAACAGCAATATTATGGACAGTTCTGCCTACATTTTCCTCTGTGTAGCGAGTATCTGATATAAAGGTCTTTATCCATTTCTATTTGACTTTTGTACATGGTGTTAATGAGAGGTCTTTACTATTTTTTCAGGTAGTTGACCAGTTTTCTCAACATCACTTTTTGAAGAGATTTTCCTTTCTCCACTAGTATTTCTTTCCCTTTTATCAAAGATTAACTGATTATATACCAGAGTTTCAATCTCAGCATATTCAAGTCAATTACATTAATCTGACAGTATGTCTTTCTTTTAATAAATAATATGCTGTTTTAATGACAGCTGCTTAATTGTAAAATTTAATGATAGAAAAAGTGATGCCTCCTTTTTCTTTACTTCCAATGTCATGTCGTGTTCTGCTTACATTTTCTTCTAAGTAATTTATGGCTTCAGGTCTGATATCAAGGTCTTCAACCCACTTTGATTTGCCCTTTGTGCATGGTGTTAGAGGAAAGTCTGAATTCACTCTTTTTTGTTTGTGTTTGTTTTTGGGTCACACCCGGTGACACTTAGGGGTTACTCCTGGCTATGCACTCAGAAATCGCTCCTGCCTTGGGGGACCATCTGGGACGCTGGGGATTGAGCCAGCCGCGTGAAGGCAAATGTCCTACAGCTGCTCTATTGCTTGGGCCCCCTGAATTCACTTTTTAGCATATAGTTGACCCAACACCACTTGTTTTCCCAACACCACTTGTTGAAGAAGCTTTCCTTGCTCCACTTTGTATTTTTGCCTCTTTATCAGCGATTAGTTGTTGATATTTCTGGAGTCACTCTCAGAATACTCAAATCTATTCCATTGAACTGAAGGTTTGTCTTTATCCAATATCATGCTGTTATTAATAGCTACTACTTTATAGCACAGTTTAAGCTTGGAGAAAGTGATGTCTCCCATTTTAAGTTTCCTAGGGATTGCTTTAGCTGTTCATAGATGTTTATTGTTCCAAATGAATTTCAGGAGTGTTTGATCCACTTCTTTAAAATTCATTATGGATATTCTTATAAAGATTGCATTAAAACTGTACAATGCTTTGAGAAGTATTGCCATATTAATGAAGCTAATCCTCCCTAATAGAGTGCATGTCTCCATTTCCTGTGTTCACGAATTTCTAGAAGCATTGTTTTATACTTTTTATATATAGGTCTTTCACATATTTAGTTAAGTTGACTCTGAGGTACTTGATTTTATGAGGCAAAATTGTAAATGGGATTGTTTTTATAGTGTCACTTTCTTCTCTTTCATTTATTGTACATAGAAAGCCACATATTTTTGTTTACTAATTTTGTAGCCTGCTACTTTACTTTATAAAGCTATTGTTTTTAGAGTGGAGTCTTTAGGATTGTATAAATACATAGTAGTTACGCGTGATTGCTTAAGTAATTTTTGTATTTTATTGAATAAAAGTGTTGAGGGGGGCAAACTTGTCTTTTGCCAGATCTAAGAGAAAGAATTTTATTTTTCCCCAGAGAGAATAATATTTGCCATGGGCTTGTGATAAATTGCCTTGAATATATTGAGAAAAGTTCCTTAAATTCCCATCTTGTCCAGATTTTTAGCATGAATGTTTGCTAGACATGTCAAAGTTTTATTATGTATCTATTGATATGATCATATAACTTTTATATTTTCTTTTATTGAAATGCTGTGTTATGCTGATTATCCTGTATATGTTAAACTAACCTTGCATCTTAGGATAAATCCTACTTTTGATCAAATGTTAGATTCTATTTGCAAGTATCTTTTTGAGTATCTTTGCATGTATGTTCATCAAGAATAATGACTTGTAATTCTCTTTTTTATGGTGTCTCTGTCTGCTTTTAGTATCAGGGTAAGATTAGCTTCTTATAAAATGGCAGTGTTTCTGTTTCTTTCATTTTCTGGAAGAGCTTGAAAAAGGATGAGCAGAAGTTCCTCTTTAAAGGTTTAAATTAATTAACCAGCGAATTCATCTGAGCCTGGTATTTTGTTTTTGGGTCACTATTTTAATATTCTTGTTAGTTCAAAGTCTTTTCAAGCATGCTAGATCATCTTGTTTCAACCTTAGAGGATATAGAAATCCAATAATTTTTTTATTTCTTCTAGTTTTTCTTCTTTTTCAGCATAGAGATTTTGAAATTAATCTCTAATTGCTCTTTGAATTTCTGTAATATCTGTTGTGCTATCCCCTTTCATTTTTTTTGTTTTATGAGAATTCTCTTTCTTTGAGTGTATATTAATGATTTATTAATCTTAGTTTCGTTTTTAATTTTCAAAGAACCCATTCTTGCTTTTATTGAATTTTTTACTTGTCTTTCAATCATTAGTTCAGTTCAGTTTAGTTTAGGTTTCACCTCATTAGTTTCTGCTGTAAATTTTATAATTTCCATCCTCCTGCCTGCTTTAATCACATTTTCTTGATCACTTTATAATTTCTTAAACTGTGTAGATCCTTTCTTTGCTCCTGATGAATGCTTGCAAAGCTATAAATTTTCCTCTTAACACTGTTTTTGCTATGTTCCACAGATTCTGATAATGCTTCTCATTCTCATTAGTTTGCAGAACTCTTAATTTATTTTCCAGGTTTATTTTGATTTCCCTGTTTAAACATTTGCTACAACTAGTTAAAAATATTATTTTAAGACTGTTGTGAAAATACTGCATTGAATTTATGATAAAGCCAATATAACTATTTATCTATACCCCTAGAATGATAAAATTATTAACTACATACTAATATTAAAATTTAATTTAATTTATCTGACAGTTTTGGAGAAGCCTTTCATAATGTAATAAACTCAATATATACTGAAATTTAGTTTCTGCATTTAGTTTCTGTTCATTATTCCTTGTTTATTTTTTGTATTCCACAAAAGCATGCTTTTGAAATATTTCTTTTCTTGACCTATACTTAATACTAAATAATAAAAATTCTCAATTTAAATTTTATTGTAATAGACTTAATTGCATAAATTATATATACTTACTTAAAATAAAGTCAATTATTATAAAACAGGTAGAAAATACAGGGATCAGTGGATATATTAAATGCTAAGTAATTCATTTGCTCTGAGAGAATCAACACTAGTTATAGGGAAATGTAAATGAAAGTTACTGAAGTCTGCTGTTATTGAGAAAAAGGAGAACGATTTTTTTGAGTTTTGATATTTGAGTGATATCTTGAAATGCAAGTGGAAATAACTGAGCAACTAAATTGAGACAGATGTAATCAAGTTGATAATAGTATTTCTTATAGCCCTCCTATAGTGGTGGTAGTACTAATATATTTTATCTACAAAATACTAATTTTCTCTCTCCAAGTTTCTTTTACTTTCTTTGATTTTATATAAAACTATTATAAAACAATTTGCTTCTCTGAACATTGAGACTTTTGAATTCTGATATTTTTCAAGAAAAATATGTCTTCAAATAAAGTTCATTCTGAAAACAACTTTGCTACAAACTCTGTTAACAAAGAAATTCTTACACACTTAAATATATCTTCAGGCCTTAAAAATTTACAGTTGCTTTGATGGAATACTCCATAGATCCTGATGAGACCTCTCAGTTAATACATTTTGCTCATTTCTCTAAAATAGTGCTGCCTCATACTTGTATATTCATATTGAGAATGGACCATTTTAAGTCTATTTATTTTAAAACTATCCATGGTCAAATTTCTATTTAAGTTTCACAATTCTACAGTGAATAAACATCATTTTACCAAATGCCTTGTTTAATAATACTTTATGGAAATACTAATTGGTTTTCATGTAGAAGAAAACCTATAATGTCACATATTTAGTTTGAAGTGTTTCTTTATTATTAGCATAAGCAGTACCACATCACTTCACTCTAGGATCGAATGTTAACATAAATTTTTTTTTTGTTCCACATAGTAGTTTATAAATTGTCAACTTTCAATGGATCTGAAAATTAAAAAATCAATGAGAGTGGTGAGGTGAAAAGGCAATAATTTAAGCAGTATTGTTTGAACAGTATAGTGCTGGAGCCAAAAACAATTGTAAAAAAAACTATACTCCAGCTGATAAACTTATTTCTTACTGGAGTATAGTCTAGCAGTTCTGAAATAATTTTATATTTTACTGTAAGTAATAAATAGGTTAATACTTTGTATATAATATATGTCAGTCTTCTCAGTGTTAGGAAAACAATTTACAAATAAGATGATGCTTGTAGTCCAGAAACTACAAGAATATCTAATACCCAGATATCAATTTATATATTCAATAATCCAATAAGAGGAACTAAGACTCTATAAGAAATAGCTGCTTTTAGAAATGAAACAGGAAGAAACATAGTCACAAATACTGTAGTACCTTTAAATACTAAATACTTTTAAAAAGTAATTAATACACAAGAAAACAGGTGTCAACTATTAATGGTTAAAGCTGAAAGAGAATGATGAAATATCAATAGTCTTAAATTGCAGTTCAAGAATAAATAATATCCAATAGTACATAATATAAGTAGGCAATATAAAATATAATAATATAATATAATATAATATAATATAATATAATATAATATAATATAATATAATATAATATAATATAATATAATATAATATAATATAATATAATTAATATAATATAATATAATGTAATGTAATATAATGTAATATAATAATATATAAATGTATTATAGAAAGGGACAATTTTATTTAAAATATAATTCCAGTAATAAAAGTGCAGGCAATGAGATAGTCACCATTAGAGCATAACTGATAATTACTGCTGACAGAATCCATATACAAATACCAAAATAAATAAGTAAAAAATTATTTGGAAAAAATATTTATATTCTCTCAATTTATCTTCAAAATATTTGATAACATATATGATGGTCTTAAAATATGCTGTAAAAGTCTTTAATAACTCTACCTACTACGTGGTATGCTAAATCCTTCTCATTCTGTGCATGGTTTAGACTTTGACTTACTTCTACAAATAAATAAGAAAAAGTGGTGAAACTGGCAGACACAGGAAGAAGAATTTCATAAGGGTCTCAAGGATAACATGGTTACACACAATGATGAAGTCAGTTGGCCACATTTTCTTTATGTAAATTTCTTCCAGAATTAATAATGAAATGATTTTAATATATATATATATATATAACAGTGAAATTTTAACTTAGTATTAAAATTTACTCTGATTTCCAAATTTGATTGAATCAAATTATTTTGCCTAAGAGAACATGGAGTTTTATGATTTATGATGTTTTTTTTTTGTCTTCAAAAAATGACCTTTAAGGCCAAAACAATAGTGTAACAATAGTATAGTATTTGTTATGCAAGTAGCAAACTAGATTTGATCATGGAATCCATTATGATTTACCAGAGTAACTCTTGAATTCAGGGACAGAATTAAAGCCTGAGTATCACACAGACTTTTACAGCATATTTTAAAACCATCACATAAGATATCAAACCAAATCAAACCAAAATGAATAAGGAACTTCACGCTTTCCTCACTTGATATTTTGATCATTAAAAAGGGGCCGGGTGGTGGCGCTGGAAATAAGATGCCTGCGCTAACCTAGGACGGACCACGGTTCGATCCCCCGGTTCCCCATATGGTCCCCCGTGCCTGCCAGGAGC
>PVKC010054033.1:0-10040 GCA_004027635.1 Crocidura indochinensis | reverse complement strand
GATATATAGTGACTCTTAATGACTAAGGATATACATTTTCAATGCTTGTTGGTTATCTATAGATTTTCTTAGGCTAACTGTTGGAATAACAGTTTTTTGGTTGAATGCCTGATTTTTTATTGTAGATTTGTGAAAATTGCTTATGTAATGGAGACAGCATCCTTGTATGTGATACCTGTTTTGCAATCATTTTTTCTCTCTTGTCTGTGCCTTTTGTTGCCTGTGATTTTTTGAGAAATATGAATTTTCATTTAGTGACAATTTTGTGAAATTTCATCTAATGACAATTTTGTTTTTTACTTAAATTCTGATTTTATCATGTTGTTTTAGAAATCTTTAGTTCACAAATATATTATAGAATTTTGAGTTTTATACTTTAGTCTCATTCATTTCAGATATTCTTGATGCATCATTTGAGGTGTAAATAGTCAAGATTCAGGCTTTAAATGTGTATGACTGACAAAAGGAAGTCAGATTTAAAAATTAAATTTTGTTGAAGATTATCATTGCCATATTACTTGCCTTTATGACTTTGTTGAAAATCAGTTGTCCATAGGTGTGAAAGTCTACATTTGGATCTAGCTACTTATCTATTTTGAAGTTAATGGCACAATTTGTATAATAAAATTGTCAAATAAAATTAGATAATATGCCTTTCAACATTGCTGTTCCTTATCAAAATTATTTTTTACTAATTAAGATAATTTGTGCTTCCATATGAACTTTGGAGTTCGATTTTTGAGTCCACAAAGTTGCCTGCTGTTATCATTGGGATTGCAGTAACCTAAATATTCAATATTTCACAATTAAGTAAAATTGCTAGCTATGGTTTTTCATAGGTAGTCTATCAGTTTGAGGAAGTTTCGGTTATTTCTAGATGGTGAAATCTTCTATCATGAAAGACTGTCAAATTTCTCACATATTTTTTATTCCCTGATGAAAGGATCATTTATCATTTTGTTAATAATAAGCAATTTGGATTTTTTTTGGTTTTGGGGCCACACCCGGTGGTGCTCATGGGTTACTCCTGGCTATCTGCTCAGAAATACCTCCTGGCAGGCATGGGGGACCATATGGGACACCGGGATTCGAACCAACTACCTTAGGTCCTGGATCAGCTGCTTGCAAGACAAACACTGCTGTGCTATGTCTCTGACCCCATGGATTATTTTTAAACGTGAAAATAAGCTTAATTCATGGCATCAATCAAAGTAGTTTATATGCTGTTGCATGGAACGCTTTAAAACTATTGTTTAAAATTGTTACATCAGGGGGCCGGGCGGTGGAGCTGGAGATAAGGTGCCTGCGCTAAGTTAGGCAGGCACGGACCACGGTTCGATCCCCCGGTTCCCCATATGGTCGCCCGTGCCTGCCAGGAGCGACTTCTGAGCGAATAGCCAGGAGTAACCCCTGAGCATCACTGGGTGTGGCCCAAAAACCAAAAGAAAAAAAATTGTTACATCAATAAAGTTTATTTATCTTGAATGTCTTTTATGAACTGTATGTGGATGAACACATAGAATTATGTGGGAGTACCCTTTCCTCCTCAATTTTCCATGTAAAACTGATATTATTTCTTCAGCATGTGCTTTACAACCGTAGCCAGGAAAAATATTATGCGCCTGGATTTTCACTGAGGATGGCTTTTAAATTAGACATTAAATTACTATTTTTTATAATAGTTCAAGTTAGGTTTTTGAGGGACTAGATATATAACACAGCAGGTAGGGTGCTTGCTTTACACATGCCAACCCAGTTTTAGTCCCCTGCATCAGATTATCTGTTTTTGATTACCTGATTCAGATTATCTTGTGTGAACCTTGGAATTTATGTCTTTTGATTTTGTTATCTTAAAATGCTTCCTAATATTATACTATGTCCCTTCTAATAGATGTCTAATCCATCATCATATTCCCTCTGTTCTAGCACTGGTGGTGATACTTCTCTTTTTTATTGTTTAGAAGTGTTTTGTGAATTTGACATTTGTCTAATGAAGTTGATTATAAATTGATACCAACAAATATCATGATGTCTTTTTTCAAAGTAGAAATCATGGAAAGGTGTTCGAATGAAAAAGAAGAGATATTAGCCCCTACCTTCAAAGCCTAGATAGTCAAGAAGTAGACGAAAAATTCTCTCTACAAACACTGGCAGCTTTTCATAGAAAAAAAAAAAAAGAAACCAGAAGAGGAACAATGAATAGCAGCAGGGCAGAAAAAGTGACTTTGTGGTTAGCAAGATTTGCTTAGAATGAAATAACTGCCCAATTTGCCCGAGCGGCCTAAGAATGTAGGAGCTTTAGGAATTTAGGAGCTGCCAAATTGAAGGTTTCTTCCCTTTCCTTTAAGAGGGCTCCTAGCCCCAGCCTATAAGCTTGCACTTTCAGAGAAGGTTGGGATATAACCAATAGTTGATAGTGTTTTAGATTAGGAAAAAAACAGATAATGGAGGACATGCACATAAGAAGCCTCATTTGTTCACATCTTGATGAGATTTAAATGAACCGAGGCCATAATGGGGTTGGACTTTGGTTGGGGTGGGGAGTTGGAGGTCTTGGTGTCAGCGTGTTTTGACTATGGGAGGGAGGAATCTAAATGTTGTGTGTCTCAGAGAGAGAATTCTAGTAGCTCTAAAACATGGCAGTGAATCTCCCTGCCCCTTGAATCTGAACAGATTTTTTGTTGTTGTTTTGGTTTTTGGGTCACACCCGGCAGCGCTCAGGGGTTACTCCTGGCTCTACGCTCAGAAATCGCTCCTGACAGGCTCGGGGGACCATATGGGATGCCGGGATTTGAACCACCGTCCTTCTGCATGCAAGACAAACACCTTAACTCTGTGCTATCTCTCCGGCCCCTTGAATCTGAACAGATTTAGGATTGCTAAATCATGAAAATGTTATTGAAATTATTCCTCATTCTAGGTTATAAAAGGCCGTGCAAGCTTCTGCTTTATTGGGCCTAAATATTCATTTTGGGTGCTCAAAGACATTATGTAAGGGATCCAATCGTCACAAGGAAGCTCCATTTTGAGGAAGCCTAAATAACATATAAAGGCTGTGAAACTGAATCTACCGAATTAAACAAGGCTTTGGTCATTTCATCCTTTAGAGACAGACATGTGAATGAAAGAACTGTCAGATGATTCCAGCACTTTAAGGCACTCAGGAGCTATTCAAGTGTTCCCAACTCAAGCCTTGCTTGACAAAGATCAATAATCCTTACTTTACCCAATCCTAAATCTTTACCCATAGAATCAGTGACCATAATAACCAAGTGGATTTATTAGGACTCTTATGTTTGGGATGGTTTGTTACATAGAAATTGACAACTGAAACAATTTCATTTTAACCTTTTTATTAGATGTTTAATTTATCATAAAAATTTTTTATGAAATGCTTGTCTTTCTACACTAAGAAAAACAAAAGTAATATTCATTATAGAAAGCTATATGGAATATTCCTTTTAGGATATTATTAAGAAAGATGTCAGAAAACCAAGAGAACGACGAACTAGTAACAGACAGTAGCCTAAAAGGGATATTAAATAGTGAGCATTCACATCAAACCTTATTAGTCACTGGGCAAATTAAATCAAAATGAAATGCCAAATTTTACCTGAGTCACTGCAAAAAAAAAAAAGAAGAAAAGAAAAGAAATCAAATGTATGTGCACAGCTAAAAGAACTCTCATTAGTTACTGGCGAAAATGTAGCCCTTGAAAATAGTTCAAGCACTTTATGAAAATTGCAAGTAATTTCTCCTCTTAAAAGTTATGTGTATCAGGGCCAGAACTATATTACAGCAGGGGCAGAACTCTTTGCACGCAGTTGACCGAGGTTTGAACCCAGGCATCCCATGTGATCCCTTGGCCCTCGTCAGGAGTAATTTCTGAGTGCAGAGCCAGCAATGAGCTCTGAACATCATCAGGTGTGGCCCAAAAAAACAAATGATGTGTATCTTGTGAATATATAGCAGTAGTACTTAAAGAATTATTTCTAGTAAGCATCAATGGATATATAGTATATATGCTAAATATGTGTATACAGGTGTTTAAAGAAGAATTTTTCATTAAAGCCAAGGACTGAAGTCTCCAATACACTAATGAAAATCTTGTTGTGTACTAACAAGCTTGATACTGTGCAGTAATTGAAATGAACTACAAGTGAATGCAGCAATGTAATGGATGCCCCGAACAAACAGCTGTATAAAAAAGTCAAGTACAAAGAATGACTAGCCCATGGTTCAACTTACATAGAGTTCAAGAAAACAAGGAAAGTCATTTATATATAATATAAATATAATATAACTATATATTTAATATATAAATAGATATTATATATTTATATACATTGTTTATACATGATACATAAATATGATACAAAATATAACATTTTCTTTGAGAATGGAAGAGGGAAGTTGTTATGGTAAGGGGATCTGAGGGGATTTGAGGTATCCAAAAAGAGTTTTTTCATAGTCCAAGGCATTGTTATATTGGTGTATTCATTCAAATAATTATTTTGAACAATAAATATTTAATTTATGCACATATATATGTTTGGGGACTATACCTAGAACTGTTCAGAGCTCACTTCTCCTAGTAAGCTCTGTGCTCTGGGATCACTTTAAGCAGTGCTGGGAGAACATGTGAGAATGTTAGAATTCAAGACTATATTATATTATATTATAGGGAAAAGAATGAGAATGTGAATGTTAGAATTCAAGACTATCTTATATTTTAGGAAAAGAAAGTGAAAAATACAACTGAGTTTTTTATTTCATTCATTTGTTTTATTTTTGAATGGTGGAATGATTTTCTTTGATTTATATTTTATTGAAGGAGATTCTGTGAGGTTCCAATAATATTAATATTTAATTCTCATGCACATCATTCTAACACTACACTGATTACCAGTGTACCCACCTCCCTCTCTCAAGCACTCCCCTATTCAGTTGGGGATCAGTTGTCCCATTATGTTGATTTGGGACCATTTTTTTACTAATATGAAATTTTTAATTGGCAGAAGAAATGAGATACAGATAGAGGCATTAAGTAATACTTGCAACTCATAACTAAAGCTTGGGAAATCAATTGAAATAATTAAAATTAAATTAAGTGAAAATGAAAATTATGTAAATTATTGCACTTTTCCTTTATCCATTTGATAAACACTATGTATGCTTAGAGAGCTTTCATGAAGACCCTATCCAATTTCTCTTAATATTAACATATTAGTATGGTACACGTATTATTGTTGGTTAACCAATGTTTTTGTGGGGTGCAAGAGAGCTGTGCTCAGTACTGGTTCACTCCTATTTCTGCATTCAGAAATCACTCAGGAGGACTCAGAGGACCATATGGGATGCTGAAGTTCAAACCCAGGTCAGCCATGTGCAAAACAAATGCCCTCCTCACTTTACTATGGCTCCAGCCCCAGTTAACTCAAATCCTTTTATTTCCTTGGATTTTCTCAGTTGTACCTAATATTGTTTTATGTCTGAGGATTCCACTGGAATTATGTATTAAACTTGGCATCATTTTTTAGGAGATGATCTTCACTGGAAGAGTTTCTCAGACTTAGTATTTGATGAATTGACAGTTTTCAGGAATACTGGTTGGACATTTGGCATAGGTATATCTACTGGGATTTGATGTTTTCCCAATGGTCGCATTAGGTTACATATTTTGGACCAAAGCCCACAGAGTTAATATGAAATATTCATTACATCATATCAAGGAAACACATGACTTATTGATGTTGATTTTATTACTTGGGTGAGTTAATTCTCAGATTTCTCCATTGTGAAATCATGCATGATTTACCTTTTTTCCATAACTGAACGGAAGTTACCATACCCAGTTAGTACTAAAGTTGGAGAATCTACACAAATAATTTAAAATAGTTCTTTTGGTTATTTGGTTTAGTTTTTGGTTTTAGTTTTTGGTTTAGTATTTTGGTTATAGTTTTTGGTTATTTGTTCTTTTCCCCTATTATATATTTAATAATTTATTTATGTATTGATGTAAATATATTTTATATTTGAGTTATAATCAAATTATACCTGTTTGTTATTAATATTGTGTAATATTTGTCCATTTGGGGGAGTTCTTCAAGTTGGTTACTTTGTTTATCTAACTACACTTGTCAATGCATTTAAAAATATTTTTATTATTTTTTTTTTGGCTTTTGGGTCACAGTCGGCAACACTCAAGGGTTACTCCTGGCTCTATGCTCAGAAATCACTCCTGGCAAGCTCGGGGGACCATATGGGATGCCAGGATTCGAACCACTGTCCTTCTGCAAGCAAGGAAAACAGCTTGCCTCTATGCTATCTCTCCAGCCCCCCATCACCGCATTTTAAAAATCACTACAAGAAACTCATATTTCCTGTCAGTCCTAGAATGAAAAAAGTTTAATATACCTTGGCTAGTTTAATAGATAATGATATGGAAAAGTAGAGTTTGACTGCTAGGTGTGCCTTTTGCTACTGGGAAATTATTGATTCTAGATCCTATTGATCAATCAGCCAACAGAATAAGGAAGATATATCTGTACCCATCTGTCTGTATACAGGAATTTCTAAATATTTATTATATGAAAATCACTATATCTATTTAAGCTGAATTTAAATTTCAAATGAGTAACTACATCATTACCATGAGATTCATTCTAGGCTCCCCCTTACTAACTGGAAAAGCACCCAATATCCTAATTCTTGTCATTCCATCACTTGTTATTCAAGCCCAGTGTAATCAGACTTTCTATCCTGTTGAGGTCAGATAGGGATAGGGCATGGGGATAGGGCTCTGGAGACCATCTGGGATGCTAAGGATTGAATGCAAGTTGACTATGTACAAGTCAAAAGCCTTACCTACTGTGCTATTACTCCGGCCCTGACCTTACATCTTACATATTCTCCTCATTTTCGAAATCATCTAGGTCAACATCTATCCCCCAACCCCTTTACTAAATTGTTTCATAAAGTTATAATAGTTAGACACTCTTGCCCAAGCATTCATTCCTTCCTTTCTAGGATCCACAGCATAAATACTAAGTTTAAAAACTGCATACATCGAAAGTTCACTTGGTTTTAAAACTATTTTTAAGAACTGAATAGTGAGTATTCATAAGTTAGTAGATTCAGATACTTAGCATTCAAATATCATACAATATATTTTGTATCATTTCCGAAGTCTGCCTTAGTTTTTCTACTCTCACCTGATATTGGCAACCATGAATCATGTTGCTGCTGTGGTACTTTTTGCCTTTTTCAGGATTCCTTATAATGGGGTACCGCCTTAGCAACGTCATTCACAGGCATAAATTTCTTTGCATCATAGCCCTGTAGCTAATTTCTTTCTCTGTCTAAGTGATGTCCCAGTGAATGTACTGGAGGACCTTTTGGTCCCACTTTTTGGCCACTCTAAATAAAGGAACTAGATGTTACCATGTATGCTGTTGTTTGAAAAGATTTTTCCAATAATCTAGGTATTCTCTAAGAGTCTAAGTCATACATCTTTGACTATGAAAGACTGTGGTAGCTTTTTAAGAAATTGTCAAACTATCTACTACATTGAGTTTTGCATTCCCATGACTGGTGAAAGTTCTAGTGGCTTGGAATCCTTGAACATATTTAGTATTATCAGATATAGGACTGTAATTGTCATAGGGGTGAAAAGGAACAGTCAGCTGTTTCAGTCTGAAGAACCTAGCAAAACATTTTGATTTATTTTTTTCTTTTCTTTTCTCTTCCCTCTTAGAGGCCGGAGCAGTGGAGCAGCTGACCTAGAATAGATTGTGGTTCTATCCCCTGGCATCAAATATGGTTCCTCAAGCCAGAAGAAATTTCTGAGTGCATACAAAGGAGTAACCCTGAGCGTCAACAGGTATGGCCTCCAAAACCCAAAACAATATGATATCTTTATTTAAGCACCATGATTACAAACATGTTTGTAGTTGGGTTTGAGTCATAAAAAGAACACCCTCCTTCAACAAGTAAAACCTTTCCACCACCAATGCATCCATATTCTTCTTCCCCTCTTCCCCTGCCTGCATTTGAGGTAGACATTCTATTTCTCTCACTCACTATCATTGGCATCATATTTGGTAGTGTAGTTATTTCTCTTAACTGCACTCACCACTCTATGCGGTAAGCTTCAAATCATAGGCAGGTCTTTCCAGTCTTCAGTTATATTGTCTCTGTGTATTATTACAATACTGACATTTTTCTTAGGTTCCATAGATGAGTGAGACTATTCTGTTTTTATCTCTCTCCCTCTGACTTATTTCACTCAGCATAATAGTTTCCATGTCCACAGGAACATTTTATGACTTCAATTTATGATGGCTGCATAGTATTTCATTGTGTGTATATATATCACCATTTCTTTAGCCTTCTACCTGTTGTCAAGCATCTGGGTTGTTTCCAGATTATGGCTATTGTAAATAGAACTGCAATGAAAATGGGTGTGCAGGGGGCATTTTGTACTGTGCTTTTGTGTTCCTAGTGTATATTCCTAAGAGTGGTATAGCTGGATCATATGGGAGCTCAATTTCCAAGTTTTCGATAAAGGCTGGACTAGATGGCATTCCCACCATTAGAGAATGAGATTTTTTTTCTCTCCACATCCCTGCCAGTACTGATTGTTCTTGTTCTTTGTGTTGTGTTCAGTCTCTGTGGAGTGACATGGTACCTCATTGTTGTTTTGATTTGCATATCCCTGATGATTAGTGGTGTGGAGCACTTTTTCATGTCATTTCTTTTTCTTTTTTTTTTTTTGGTCACACTGGCATCACTCAGGGGTTACTCTTGGCTCTAAGCTCAGAAATCGCTCTTAGCAGGCTCCGGGGACATATGGGAAGCCGGGATTTGAACCACCATCCTTCTGCATGCAAGGCAAACACCCTACCTCCATGATATCTCTCCGACCATCTTCATGTGCCATTTGGCTATTTGTAGTTCTTCTTTGAGGAATTGTCTGTTCATTTCTTCTCCCCATTTTTTGATGGGCTTAGGCTTTTTTTTTGTTAAGTTCTGTCAGTACCTTTTATATCTTAAATATTAGCCCCTTATTTGATGGGTATTGGGTGAATAGTTTCTCCCATTCCGTGTGTGTCCTTTGTATTCAAGTCATTATTTCCTTTGAGATCCAAAAGTTTCTCAGTTTAATGTTAGTCCCATCTGTTTATCTCTGCTTCCACTGTTTGGACAGTGGTGGTTCCTCCTTGACGATACCTTTAGTCTCAATGTCATGGAGTGTTTTACCTATGTGTTTTTCTAAATAACTTACAGTTCTGGCTTTGATCTGAAGATCTTTAATATGTTTGGATTTGATCTTTGTGCATATTGTTAGATGGAGGGCCGAGTTTGCTTTTTTGCATGTGGCTTATTAGTTGTCCCATACACTTTCCTTTCCCCTTTATGAAAGATTAATTGATTGCATGTCTGGGGACATTCTCTGAATACTCAAATCTATTCCATTGATCTGAGGGTCTGTGTTTATTCCAGTATCATGCTATTTTAATAACTATTGCTTTGCAGTACAATTTAAAATTGTGGAAAGTGATGCCTCCCACTTCTTTTTCCTAAATATTGCTTTAGTTATTTGTATTTTTTGTTCCAAATGAATTTCAGGAGTGTTTGATCCACTTCTTTGAAGAATGTCATGGTTATCCTTAGACAATTTGCATTAAATCTGTGCAATGTTTTGAGGAGTATTGCCATTTTAATTATGTTAATCCTCTTAATCCATAAAGAGGGTATATGTCTCCATTTTCTTGTGTACTCTTGTATTTATTTTTATTTTTTTTTGGATTTTGGGTCACACCTGACAGCATTCAGGGGATACTCCTGGATCTATGCTCAGAAATTGCTCCTGGCAGGCTCGGGGGACCATATGGAATGCAGGGATTCAAACCACCATCCTTCTGCATGAAAGGCAAACACCCTACCTCCATGCTATCTCTCTGCCCCCTCTTTTATTTCTTGAAGCAGTATTTTGCAATTTTCTTTTTGTAGGACCTTCATCTCTTAAGTTGATATTT
>PVKC010054032.1:0-10042 GCA_004027635.1 Crocidura indochinensis | reverse complement strand
CACTCTATACTTTTATTTGCTCTCATGACTCACATTTGTTGATCATACTTAAGGTTTTTATTTATCTTAATATATCATTTCAAACATATACATAATAAAATTAATAATAAATAAATACTTATGTTTGACAAATACAGCATTGCCAATATTTTGTTACTTAGTAAGTGCTCATTTATTAAGTTGAATTACTTTGTCAATTTATTGGTTGCTGTGGACATGTTGCATCTCAGCAATTCTTGTGGGTCATAGCACTACATGAGAAGAAAATGGGAGCACTAGTGGCCAAATATGAAATATGAAATAAATGAGACCACACAGAGAATGGGGTCAACACGTTTCTTGCAGGAGTGTGACAGTTTAATTTTTTGAGCAGGGCAATTTATAGGAGTAAAATTAGCCACAGGTGAAGAATAATTGTAATTACAAAGCCTAGTACAACAATAACACCTAAGCTATGGTATAACTGTAAAAATACTAAGTTACAAGAGAGAAGGTCACAACTCAAGGTAATTTCTAGCAAGCTTACTTTAAATGCAAAATCAGGATTAGGAGGAAGTAGGAAATATCTAGAAACTTGATCTTTCTAGGATGGACTCCATAGTTTTAGAGTTTAAGTGAAGGGAGGTACCAAATCCTCAAGAATGAGCTTTCCTATTTCTAAAGGAGGGTCAATAGTCAATATCTGCATTCTGGTTACGCCCTTGATTACCAGAAACTGCAGTTGCAAAGAAAAAAACTGTCTTTGCTTTTAGGGCTGACTATATCCAGAAAAAGGGGTTCTCAAATAAACTTTGTGCTGGAATTTCTGAGTCAAATTATTTGATAGAGGCTATTATTTTGCTTGATATATACAAAGGAGAGATAGTCAAATACTGGCTGAAAATGCATTGTCAGGTTCTCTTTGGAAATTCCTCAACTATCCACGCAGGGGAAATATGCGTCCACAGCAGGCCCTTTGAGGAACCCCATGGGGGTTAAATTAGTTCTACCCACCAGAAAAATTTGAGGATACATCTGGTGGGCTGAGCCCCCCTAAAAGCTTAGGTATGCCCTGGCAATTGGTGATTTTTTTGGGGGGTGGCCACACCCAGTAACACTCAAGGGTTACTCCTGGCTATGTGCTCAGAAATCGCTCCTGGCTTGAGGGGACCATATAGTACACCCAGGGATTGAACTGCAGTCTTTCCTGGGTCAGCTCAAGGCAAACGCCCTACCATTGTGCCAGTCCCCTATTGGTATTTTTTAAGCAAAATGTGAGTTCTAATGATTCTAAAGTTTTAAGAAAATTTACTGATAATTATAATGATTACAACTGATAATAAATAATTTTGAAGTTAAACACACAAAAACTCTTAAGATAAAAGAAAAACAAATATGGCTTAGGTTTACTTTGTACTCTTCCACTTTGTTAAGCCTCTGTTTATGTAAAATATTTAAAATTCAGTTTTATAAGCAGTAAATTGGAGGTAAAGATTAAGAATAGTGATTTTAGTTGACCTAGAAATTTATAAGTTACTGTATTGTAGAAATTAAATAATATGATTATCATGAAGTATGAAGACATTCAGATATGAAAGCAAAATTTTGTTAATAAGACTTTCTAGTCTCTTAATTAGAATATAATTTTTACATTTGAATGGTTTCATAAATTAAAGAGCAATTAACTTTAATTCTCTTTATTCTTTTGGTATGGAAGGGAGTCCTGTCATTTATTATGGCTCAACATTACACAGTTGGGATCAATAGCAATAGTCAAATATACTTAGCCTAGAGAAAGAGGATGTTACATACAATGCAGGTCAAGATGCATATAGAGAAAAAATTTTCAGACTAACTGGTAACTATATTCTTACATAAGAGCAAGCAAACACTGTCCCCTTGACAAGTGCTGCTTGTTCTCCAGTTGAAGAAGTATTTCTTACATTCTTGGAATAGAATGTAGAAGAAAACATGTAATTTTGTCAGAAGACCCTTGTGGTTATTCCATTTGTCTAGACAGCACAAATATTGAACTTCAGTTATTCCTAAAACTCTATACTTTAAAAAGGACTTTGATGATATTCATTTCAGCTATTATTTATAGTGTTGCTAGGTACAAGTCTTGAGTTTTGGTGAGATCACACATTATGTATGACTAAGTCTCACTTGTAAGAAGGAACAACATATCTATAGCTATACTAACATGCATTAAAATATAAACAACTTATGTTCACTGTCCAGAATTATAATAGGATCACTGATGTTTTAAAGAACTCAGTCCACACATAGGCCAATGTTACACTGTTTTATTTTTATCAATTTCTATAACTAGTATAATTTGATGATAGCATGGCTAATAATATTTACATCACTTTGTGGTTTAGAGACCAGTCTGCCAAATAACCTTATTTTCCTTTAAATTTTTTGTGTATCCATGCTTTTACTTCATATGATTAGCTATTTCAATAAACAAATAGCTAACTTCTTTGTCTGTTTTTATATCACATTTGTTTTAATGTGCTTTCCTATTGGAAAATTCTGCTTTAGTGAGTAAAATGTCAGGTATCTTCATTTTAATTGTATTTAGGGAGACAACCAAGAAAAACCATTCTTTTTTTAACCAGAATATCATTACAGTTTATTCTTTTACAGATATTTCTATTTTAAAAGTATGAAGTGGAGGGTAAAGTACGGCAGGTAGAAGAGTTGCATTGAATACTGCTGGGTAAAAAAACCTGAGCCTGAGAGGAGTGATTCCTGAGTGCAGAGACAGGCATAAAAGTATCACTGGGAGTGACCCAAACATAAGTGAAAAAGATAAAAGTTTAACATGTTTGAATGACTACAACACCATTGAATATCCATTATTCTGATGACATTGTTATTTCTCTTGGTAATTTAAAAGTGGATACATTTAAATTTGTGTCTCAATATTCTGGAAAACATGTAAATTTTGAGTTCAGAAATTAAATTCTCTAACCTTTAGCAATTGGTATTTGAAGCTTCTGTCATCAATGAATCATTGAATCAATGAATCAAGATGAATCAAGAACAGCTTGGTGATCTGGGGCATGTGTTAAGACTCAGTATCTCGTAGTTCAAAAGCTCAAGGTTTATTCTTCCCCCCCCCTTTTTTTTTTGTTCTTTGGTTTTGGGTTTTTGGGTCACACCCGGCAGCGCCCAGGGGTTACTCCTGGCTCTACACTCAGAAATAGCTCCTGGCAGGCTCAGGGGACCATATGGGATAACGGGATTCGAACCACCAACCTTTTGCATGCAAGGCAAACACCTTCCCTTCATGCTATCTCTCTGGCCCCAAAGTTTGTTTATTTTGGGAGGGCACACCAGTTTGATGCTCAGGGGTTACTCCTGGCTAAGCGCTCAGAAATTGGGGGGATCATATGGGACGCCAGAAGATCAAACCGCGGCCCTTCCTTGGCTAGCGCTTGCAAGGCAGACAGACACCTTACCTCTAGCGCCACCTCACCAGATTTCTTTCTTTCCCACAGATAGTGACTTATTATGTCCCATTAGTATTTCCACACAAGATATTGTTGTAGATATGAAATAACAAAGATTTTAGAGTCTTCCCATTTTTGTGGTAGGTGGGTGAGAGGAATACTTTTAGCAGAGTTCAATTAATCATGCCCTGAGAGAAACTGAACCACAGTTTCCTACATGCAAAGCACATGCTCAGGCCCTTTGAGGTAGTTCTCTGATCCAGAAGAAAGGTTTTGTTTTATTGCTAGCTTCTATGTTTGGTTTGCAGGTTGAGGACTCTGTAACAGTGATCAAACAATATCTGTCATATGTTAGGCAAGTGACTTAACTTCTACACTATCTCTACAAAAACAAAATGCCTATTAGTTTTTTTAAATATTTTAAAAGTTTTTGTTTAAATGAGATATCTTGTTAGTTTAGTAGAAACTGAAGTAAACCCTAGTCTTTTACTGTGCTCCCATTGGCAAGATTACTATGGAAATGAATTTAGATTAAAAAGAATGAATATGACACAAGCACCAGTACTCCACACTCATTCCCTCTACCCACACATCTCAATACTGCAATATAATTAAGAGCAGTTGAAGTACAAATGAACCTGATTGCATATAGGATTAAGACCGACAATAACACAATTCCTCTATTTTCATATCTAAATCATCTATATTGCTATCAGGAACATATAAAAGTGTCTTACTATGTGCTTCCTGTCAAAAGACTATTTGGATACATGAATGAAAATCCTAGAAACATCTAGTAAATATTTTGTATGCAGAATTATTTTGAAAAATATTTTGAAAGAATTGTTATCTATGTACTTAATTCAGATCTACACATTGTAACATATAAGTAGTTAAATTATGTTACTACGTGAGAAAAAAATAAGTTTCATTTTATACAGCTTAATTCTTAAATAATAATAAATGCAATGATTATGCTTAGTAATAAATGTTTTCCATGAGTTATTGCTTCAGAAATATAGAAAATCTATTACCCTTTCTGTAGCACTTTCTTTTGCAGTTTATAGATTGTATCTGTCAATATATCAACCCTATTAGCCTTTGCTTTTCTATTATTAAATTTTTAAATTTTTTATTAAAGTGTTTAAACTTCTGAAAGACTATATTTCTGTTCAACATGCTATATTTGATATAGTTTTACTTTTTTCTCTAAAATAAAAAATTTTACAGTGACAGAACACAGCAGATAGTTTAAAATAAAAACCTTGTTTAGATACAGTGATATTTCAGGACCTAAAAGATAACACAGTGGTAGGGCTTTTGCTTTGCATGCAGCCAACCCGGGAGGGACCTGATTTGATTCCCAGTATTCTTTATGGTCCCCAGCCTTCCAGGGGAAATTTCTGAGTGCAGAGCCAGGAGTAACCCTTGAGCACTACTGGGTATGGCCCCAAACCAATCTATCAATCAATCAAGTTTAAAATTTAAAAATTGATATATTTAGGACCCCAGAACATACAAAGGTGCTACTCAGAAGATGCCTCAAAGAAATCATAATCCTAAGAATTATCGATAACAATCAAACAACATTATTTGTTTTTTGGGGGATGCTATACTTGATGGTGCTTAGGACTTTCAGGTCTTGCAAGACCATATTTGGTGAATGAACATGGGTTAGTGCATGTAAGGTATTTTAAAATATTTTTAAAAGTTAATATTATGGGGGCCCGGGATATAGCATGGAGGTAAAGCGTTTGCCTTTCATGCAAAAGGTCATCGGTTCGAATCCCGGTGCCCCATATGGTCCCCCGTGCCTGCCAGGAGCAATTTCTGAGCATGGAGCCAGGAGTAACCCCTGAGCACTGCCGGGTGTGACCCAAAAACCAAAAAAAAAAAAAGTTAATATTAATTGATTAAAATATTGGAGCAACAATTTGTTAATTAGCTTTAATATAAAATATGGGTTTTATTATTTATTTTATGCTACTAGTGTTTGAGTTCTCTTTTTTTAGTTTTCTTGATATTAAACTGTAGATTGTTGAATTTATATTTTATTTTATATTTTTCTTCTTTTTTATGTAGGCCTGTATTGCTATGAGTTTATCCCTAATTAATGCTTTGCTGTGTCCCATACATTTTGGTAACTAATGTATTTATTATTAGTAATATCAAGAAATCTTGTTTTTCCTTAATTTTCTCTTTGATCCTCTTTTATGTGGTATTTAGAATAACTGCATGAGGTAAGGTAGGGATTTATATGGAGTTGTCTAGAACAACCCTGCACATAGAATATAGTGAAAGTAGGAAATAACTAGAGTTGAGGTGGAAAAACATCTGTGAAACTCAAGATATGGGTCAAGAGGATTTAAGTGCATTGGAGTATTAAGAAAGAACAGGTCTAAATATCCAAACATGATGTCAACAAAACTGTAATAATAAGATCAAACTTTAACAACTGAACTTAAAATGATGTTTTTATAATAGGAAGTTGCAGGAGGGTGAAGTTAAGTATAAAATAGACTCTGGTAATATTAGTGGAAGGATGTTGATACTGGTGATGGGACTAGGGCTTAAACAGGGTATGTATAAAACTCAAATATAAATAAAGTTGTAAATCACAATGTTTTAAAAATTAAATTTTATATAAAGTCTAGAATTATAAATATATTTTATATTTATTGAATATTTTAGAATTTATATTTATTAAAACTATACATTTATTTCCATGAGGGATTGCAGCCTTTGGACTTAATTGTCTTGGAGTACCTCATATTTTCAATTGTGATATTATGTAAGTAATCCTTATGTAGTCTCTTCTGTGTCCCTTTGTAGTTCACATCTAATTTACGACCCATGTGGTCAGCAAAGGTAGCCTGCAAAATTTCTATCCTCTTGATTTTATGGAGGTATGTTTTATGTGCCAGCATATGGTCTATCCTGGAGAATGATCCATGTATATTGGTGAAGATATGTATCCAGATTTCTGGGGATGAAGTGCTCTCTCTCTCTGTATATATATATATATATATATGTATATATATGTATATATATACATATATATGTATATATACATGTATATACATATATATGTATATATACATATATGTATATATGTATACATGTATATATACATATATATGTATATACATGTATATATACATACACAGAGAGAAATAGAAGAAAGAGGCTATACTAAGCCTCTTTCTCCCATTTCTCTTTCAGGGCTAGTATATTTTTGTTGGGTTTCATTCTGGTTGACCTATCAAGTGTTGACATGACCGTGTTGAGGTCTCCCACAATTATTGTGTCATTATTGATGTCCTCTTTCAAATTTGTCAATAATTGTACTAGATAATTTGCTGGTCTCTAATTGGGTTCATATATGTTTAGTAGTGTGATTTCTTCCTGCTGCAAATATCCTTTGATTAGTACAAAGTGTCCATATTTGTCTTTTACAATTTTTCTGAGTTTAAAGTTTGTGTTGTCTGATATTAATATGGCCACCCCAGTTTTTTTAAGGGTGTTGTTTGCTTGATTGATTTTCCTCCAGCCTTTGATTTTGAGTCTATGTTTATTCTGACTATTCAGGTGTTTTTTTTGTAGGCAGCAGAAGGTTGGGTTTATCTTTTTGATACATACAGTCACTTTGTGTCTCTTAAATGGTGCATTTAGTCCATTGACATTGAAGGAGATGATTGCCATAGGATTTAATCATCTTTGTGTATAACTTTGGCATGTCTATTGGTCTGCCTTCTCTTAAAGTAGACCTTTCAGTTTTTTCTTTAAGGCTGGTTTTGCATCTGTAAAGTTTTTGAGCTGTTGCTTCTTCGAAAAGCTATGTATCCTTCCTTCGAGCCTGAACATGAGTCGGGCTGGGTGCAGTATTCTAGGTGAAGCCTCCATTTCCTTCAGTCTTATCACAATATCCCACCACTGTCTTCTGGCTTAGAGAGTTTCTTGTGACATGTCTGCTGTAAATCTTATGGATGTTCCTTTGAATGTAATTTCCCTTTTGGATCTTGTTGCTTTCAGTATCTTATCTCTATCTGTAGGATTCATCATTGTGACTAGGATTGCGTCTTGGCGTGTTTCTTTCTGGGTCTCTTTTAGCTGATCTTCGGGATTGCAGATTTGATTGCATGCAGTCTTTAACTCTGTGAGTTTCTCTGTGATGATATTTTTGACTGTTGATTCTTCCTGTGGAACCCCTTTCTGAGCCTCTAGGACTCCAATGATTCTTACGTTATTTCTCTTGAGTTTATCAAAGACTTCTATTTTCATCTGTTCACATTCTTTGAGTACTTTTTCCATTGTATGATCATTTGACTTAAGGTTCTTTTCCAATCTCTTCTGCTGTATGGAGTTGTTCTGTATTTGATCTTCCAGTTCACTGATTTTGTCCTTGCATGCTGTTATCTTACTGGAGAGGTTTTCCATTGTGTTTTTATTTTTTTCAGTTCAGCTACCCGTGTTTTTCAAATATTTTATTTCAGTTTGAAGTTTTCTGATTTCTGTCTTTGTGTTCTGTTCAGCTAGGACTATATTTTCTTTGATTTCCATGGGATCCTCCATATTTCTATTCTAAACTCCTTATCTTAGAGGTTAATCAGATGGTTAGTGTTTTTGGGTCATCAGAGCTATCATCTTCATTCTCTGTGCTTGGTGTTTGCCTGTGAGGTTTCCCCGTTGTCACCCTTGTGTTGTGATTTTCCTGCGTATTATGATGGGGTTTATTCCTTGTAAAGAGCATGCGGCTGCGAAGTGAAGCAGAGTGGCTGTGCTCTTCTGGAGTCTCTAGGAGAATGATTTTTCTGAGCCCTTCTCGGCCCACTCAGAAGAGGTTCAGGAGAAGAATAGTAGAGAAACACCCACAGGCAACCCACACAGACTCTCCTCAGATTCCTTCCGCATAACTTCACAGACAAGGGGATTTGCCTTTCTGCCTATCAATGATTTGTTAAGCTAAACTTATATATGTGATAAAGATACAATAGTAATTATTAGTTTTAGAGATTAATATCACAAACTCCCAATAATCATGTAATTTTATGGTGGGAACTAATATGTGTAAGCAAAATAGAGATAAGACAACATTTTCCATAAATATTTAGAGGTTCATTTACATATCGATTAAAGAATAAATGAGCAATGACTAAAAAGGAGGCTCATTATGTAGGGATAGTTTAATAAAGACTTTGAATTAATTGAAACTATTATATCCATGTAGAAGGAGACATAGGGACTATAACGAGGAGGAGCATCATGATCAAATTATAATGCTAGTTTATAATTTCTAATACTGTAATTAGAATCATTCAAAAATTGTGTATTAGAAGTACTACAAATGGAATATCACTGAGAAAAAAGTTAGTCAACTGATAAATAAACCAGAGGAAAATGCTCAGAGTTATATGAAGAGTAAAAGTAATGGAAAACATTAAAGAATATTAAGTACTTGAGAATAATACAGCAAAGTTCAAAATACATCTACAAAGATATCTCAAAGGATAAAATGATTTTAAAAGATGAGAAATTTTGAAGTGAAAATTAATGTGTAGGCTTGAAATTTTCAGGGAAGATATGTCTTCAACTTAATGAAACGTAATGAGTTTTATGAAAGTACAAATGAATGCAAAATCAAATTATTTTTTATTTTTAATATAAATTTTTTATTTAAGCACCATGATTACAAACATGATTATAGTTGGGTTTCAGTCATAAACAGAACACTACCCTTCACCAGTGCAGCATTCCCACCACCAACACTCCCCTCCCTCTTCCCCACCCTTGCCTGAAATTGAGACAGGCATTTTACTAGTTATTTTTTTTTTTAAGTTTAGTAAGCTGGTTTTTTTCTATCTTTCTTAAAAGGAAAGTATTAAAAAAAAAACAGTAGTAATGGTGTGAGAGTGGCAATCACCATTGTGAGCATAGGCCCAGCAAAATATGGGGAAGACTTGAAACAAACACGTTGGCCTAATTACAATGAGACCTCACCCCTGAAATATTCTGGCACAAGATCGACTCTGGGCTCTAGGCATACCAAGCTGTCCAACCCCTGAGTCATTCTCTGTGGTCACTGTGAAACTTTTTCACACATTAGCTGTTGTTGGTGTCAGGTTTCTGTAGTTAGAGATTCTGTTTTTTGTGTATTTCCTTCATTGAAGTCAGGCTTATATGGAGCATCCTCTAGTTTCACCTCACCCTTAGATGCGAAGAGACCTTCCCTGCAAGCAGGTTGTTGCTGTTGCTAAGTCCTATGGATGTTAAGAAAGCACTCTTTGGAGTAAGTTAATGCCAGAGCATTGATAAGGTCTTCCCTGATAAAGGCTTGTATCCTGGTAATGTTATAGACAATTATTTTGTCTATAACCACAACAATTGTGGTTGTTTCCATAGATGGTATCCATGGTTCAGGGGTTATGGACAATGCCCATTTTTCTGAGGCCTGACACAAGTCACTATGCCAGTGTTCAGGGTATAAGTCCTAACTGCATTACAAAATTTTTGATCTGCTTCATATGGAGTGAAGACCTGAGGGTAAAAATTGTTAAATGTGGGATAATAGGCAGTGGGGGTGAGAGTTAAGGATTAGAAATGAG
>PVKC010054031.1:0-10035 GCA_004027635.1 Crocidura indochinensis | reverse complement strand
TGGAAACAACCAAGATGCCCTTCAACAGATGAACGGCTAAAGAAACTGTGGTACATATACATAATGGAATATTATGCAGCCATTGGGAGAGATGAATTCATGAAATTTTCCTACATGTGGATGTACATGAAAACCATTATGTTGAATGAAATAAGCCAGAGTGAGAGAGATAGACACAGAATAGTCTCACTCATTATCAATTTTAAGAAAAATTAAAGACATTATTGAAATAAGGCCCAGGGACAATAGAATTAAGGGCAGGAAGGGTCAGAAGGACCAGCTCACAATTTGAAGCTCGCCACAAAGAGTGGCGAATTCTATTAGGAAAATAACTACATCGACAACTATCTTGACAACGCTAGTGAGTGAGAGAAGTAGAATGCTTGTCTCAAATACAGGCAGGGACGGAGGGGGTCATTGGTGGTGGGAATGTTGTACAGGTGAAGGGTATATTCTGTTTATGACTGAAACCCAAATACAATAATGCTTGCAATCATAATACTTAAATAAAGATTTTATATATTAAAAATATAGAGAGGAAATTTGGAGGATGCTCAAGAAACTTGATTAATCCATTCCACACTTATATCAGATGATACAGACTTTAGACTTAAAAAGGCGAGAAGGGACAGAGATGGACACTTCTTGATAACTAAAAAATATGTGTCCTAGAAAGAATTCACACTCATAAACATATATGCACCCAGTGAGGAACCAGCAAAATATCCAAAACAATAACCAGGACCGAAGTGGTGACATCACTGTAAGGCATTTGCCTTGCATGCAGCTGACCTAGGAATAACGAGAGTTAGATCCTCCAGTGTTCCATATGACCCTCCAAGCCAGGAGTGATGTTTGAGGACATAGTCAGGAGTAACCCCTGAGTGTCACTGAGTGTGGCCTAAAAAAACAATAAAAATATTAAAAATAATGTGTTGACAGATTTGAAGAAAGACAGTAGACATCATAACAGTAAGAAACTTCAACACTCCCATGTCATTTTTTGATAGGTTGACCAGGCTAAAATCCAACGAGAATATACAAGCTCTGAATGAAATGTATATATATAGATCTCCATTCCTAGAAAACTATATACACATTCTTCTCCAACGTACGTGGACCTTTTTCCAAGAAAGACTACATGTGAGTCATATAACATACCTCAATAAAATCAAGAGGATTGAAAATATAAGAACTAAGTTCTCAGATCATCATGCATTCAAATTAAGAGTGAATCACAAATAGACACAGAGAAAACACTTTTGCACTTGAAAATTTAACAACTCACTACTGAACGATATCAAAAGAAAGAAATCAAAGAAGAAATTAAAGATGTCTGGAAAGTTTTTTGTGGAGCATTTGTGGGGCATTGAAAAAGTGGTATTAAGAGGAAAAAATACAGCTTCACAAGCATTCATCAGGAAGAAAGAAGCGTCTACAAAGTAATTTAATGTCACAGCAAAGAATTTAGAAAAAGTGCTCGCTTTGGCAGCACACATACTAAAATTGGAAAGATACAGAGAAGATTAGCATGGCCCTTGAGCAAGGATGATACACAAATTCATGAAGTGTTCCATATTTTTTGAAAAAAGAAAAAGATTAGGAAAAAAACAAAATAATGAAACAAAAATAGACAAATAAAAGGAAATAATAAAAGTAGAAATTAATTTATGAACTAGAAATATAAATACTCTGAATAAATAAGCAATAGCTGATTATTTGAAAAAATAAGCAAGATTAATAATAAAACTAGCTACACTCACAAATACTTTGAGAGAAAAATTTAATAAACCAAATTAGAATATAAAAGAGGAAGATTACTAAAGCTACTACAGAAATTCAAAGGATAATCAAATGTTACTTTTGGTGGGGGGTTGGGTGTCACCTGGTGATACTCAGAAATCACTTCTGGCTATGTGCTCAGAAAATCTCTCCTGGCTTGAGGGACCATATGGGACGCCAGGGAAATCATACCACAGTCCATCCTAGATTAATACACGTAAGACAAACGCTCTACCAATAAGTCACTGCTCCACCTCAATTACTTTGAGAAACTCTATGCCACAAAACATAAGAATTTGGAAGAAATTGATAATAATAGGACTCCTCTACCCACCCATGGTTAAAACATGAAAGTCTGGCATTTTACATTGAATATCGCTATCGAGGAAATAAAAATAGAAATCAAAAATTTTCCTAAAAACAAAAGCCCAGGCTGAAATGGATTCACTAGAGAATTCTTTGAAAACTTTCAAGAAGACCTACTGCCACTCTTTTTCAGGCTCTTCCAAAGCGGAAAAAAAAACAAAAATACTCCCAAAGAGTTTTTATGAAGCTAACATCACATTGATACAAAGAGCAGACAATAATGCCACAAAAAAGGGAATTACAAACCAATATCCTTGATGAACATAGATGCAAAAATCCTCAACAAAATCCTATCAAACAGGATCCAATATCTCATTAAGAAGATCACACATGGGGCCCAGGAGATAGCATGGAGGTAAGGCGTTTGCCTTTCATGCAAAATGTCATCGGTTCGAATCCCGGTGCCCCATATGGTCCCCTGTGCCTGCCAGGAGCAATTTCTGAGCATGGAGCCAGGAGTAACCCCTGAGCACTGCTGGGTGTGACCCAAAAACCAAAAAAAAAAAAGACCACACGTTATGGCAAATAAAATTCACCCAGAGAATGCAAAAACGGCTTAATAGAGGCAGGCAAGTCAATCAATGCAATACACTGTCACATCATAACAAGAGGTATTTTAATATTTCTAGAGAAGCCCACTAAGATGTTATCTCCTTAAAATGAATTGCTGTTTTGAAAACTCCCTAGGAATATTTCGCCAGAGCCCACCAGGAAGTTTTCTCCCCACTGTGGATAACTGGACAAAAATTTCTGAGAAATATCTCATAATGAGATTCATGTTATGCTATTGACATTCTATTTCCTTTTTAACAAACATTTAATTTGGTCTGTAGCTGAAGCTTTTACTTCCTAACATAAGAATTTTTCATGCAAACATAGCCCTGATTAAACTTATCTTTACCTGGAAAACTCAGCATCAAAAACAATTTCTTTTCTCCGTGTCTTTGATATGCCATAACAGTTTATGATAGAAAGGATTGCTTTGATCAAGGACTTCCCTTAGACACTTTGAATACCTGCTAACTAATTTACACTCCAAAAAAGTATGGCCAGGATAGAATCAGGCTATTGAATTTTTACCACATATAGATTCTGCAGCTTTTTCATATAAGTTTACCTTTTTATTCTCGCTTACAAAAACCAGACCTTAGAAAGTTAGTTATTTGTAATAAACCCCTAGATCTAAAAACCTGCTTCCTCAGGAAAAGGAAATTTGCTTGGAAAACTTGGCTTCTCGCTGATCCCTTAATTTACATCAATATGACACCTATGGCCTACCCAGAGAGAAACTACTTTGAGATGTTAAACTTACCTTTCTTTTTTCCTCTGGGGTCTTAATTGAAATGTATATATTCTAAGGTCTGTTAACCACCTAGAGCCATGTGAATTGTTTTGAAGAACAAACAGTGCGCAGTGATAAGTTTCTGTTAACAAGACATATGTTGTCCTTTGCAAAGAAACAAAGTGTGAGCATTCTTTTCATACCTGTGAATGGAAAATACCCCTCATAAACTCCTAGTTTGGAGTTTAGAATATACTGGTTCTCCCATATAGATTTGTATGCTCTCTCATTTCTATATATTTCACCATTCATGTCACCTACTCTCCTTGAGAAACTCAAAGAAGTTCTCTAACACAACTGAACTACAAGAGCTAGCATGCAACAATATACCTTATCAACAAAAATAAAAATAAAAACATGAGCATATTAATAGTGAAAGAGTATGAATTTGATAATATCCCACACCCATTCGTGATAAAAAGTCTCAAGATGATGGTAATGAAAGGAACCTTTCTCAATATAGTAAAGGTCATTTACCTTGAGCATATGGCAAATATTATACCTCAGGGAGAAAATCTTTGGAGGAACCTTTCTTCTAAAATCTGACACAAGTTAAGACTTCCCTCTCTCACCGCTCCTATTCAACATAATACTGGAAGAATTTGATAGAGCAATTAATTAGGCATGTACAAAATATCAATGGTATCCATATAGGAAATGAAGAATTCAAGCTCTCATTGTTTGCAGATGACATGATGCTATATTTAGAAAAAAAACTACAGACACTACAAAAAGCTGCTAGGAACAATAAAATTGTATAATATAGTGGCAGGCTACAAAATTAATATACAGAAATCTATGGTCTTATTATACACAGATAAAGATATAAAAGAAATAGACATAGAAATCAATCCCATTCAGAATAGCACCTGAGAAATTAAATGACTTTGGTGTCTACTTAACTAAAGGGGGTAAGGGCATATATGAAGAAAACTACAAAATACTGCTTAAAGATATAAAACATGTCAGAAGAAATGAAGGCATATACCTTGCTTATGGATTAAAATGACACTACCTTCAAAGCATTGTGCAGGTTTAATGCAACTTCTCAAACAAAGCCCATTGACATTGTTCAAAAATGTGGATTAAACACTTCTGAAATACATTTAGAAGAACAAATGCCCATTACTTTATAAACCAACCTTTCTCAATAAAGATGGGAAGCATCACATTCCCCAAGTTTAAATTGAATTATAAGGCAATATTCATCAAAACATTATGGTATTTGAATAAAGACAGATGTTAGATCAATTGATTAGATTTGAGTATTCAGAAAATGAACCTCAGACTGTTGAATGTTCCCCAAAGAGGAGGAGGAATTCCCATGGCCCTGTTCAGATAGGATAAGAGACAGGAATCAGGCAGCAACTCTGACACAGGATATAATCTACACATAGTTGTGAAGAAATAGCAGGCCAGAAACTAACACCACTAGCGGTTCACCAACAAACCAGTTGCTGCCCCATGTGGAACAATGAGCCAAGATATTAATCAGCAGCTCTTCCTGATTGCCTGAGTTACCTTTATTGGAAGAAACAAAGTCCACCCCCAAGGGGAGTGGAAAATATCCGGATGATGGAGAACACAATTGGAAAACATCTTTTTAACAGGAAAACCAAAGAAACCAATTGCGAGAAATCTAATTAGAAGGCAACCTGAGGACCAATCCTAAGGCCTCTACTAACATCAAACAAAAAAAAGTTAATCTTTGATAAAGGAGAAAGAAACAAATCATGGAGCAAGTAAAGTCTCTTTAACAAGTAATTTGGGGACAAACTGTCAACCATAGGCAATAAGCAAATTTAGGACTCTAACACCATGAACAAAGGTCTAATCAAAATGGATTAAAGGCATTGACGTAAGTCCTTTTATACATAAATAAGATATATAGAAAAAAACTAGGTAAAACTCTCTAAAATCTTATAACATCTAGACAAAAGACATCTTCAATGAGGTAACCCCACTATCCAAGGAAGTGGAAGCTGAGATAAACAAATGGTATTACATCAAATGAGAAGCTTATCCCTCTGAAGGGAAACAGTGACTAGAATACAAAGGTCACTCACAGAACGTGAGAAACTATTCACTCAAAACTCATCTGATACGTGGCTCGTATCCAAGATATACAAAATTCTAACAGAATTTACCAAGAAAAAATCTGACCCATCCAAAAATGAGGAGAAGAAATGAACAGACATTACTCAAAGAAGAAATGCAAATGGACAAAAGGTATATGAAAAATTGCTCTATATAACTAATCATTAAGAAAATGCAAATAAAAATAAAATGAGGTATCATCTCATGCTACAGATACTGGTACACATTATTAAGGACAAGAACAGTTAGGACTGACATGGATGTGTGGAGAAAGGAAATCATTAACTGCTGGTGGGAATGTTACCTAGTTAAGCTGTTCTGGAAAACAATATTAATATTTCTCAAAAGGCTGGAAATTGAGATACCATATAATTCAGCAATATCACTTCTAGGGATATACCCTACTATATCCCTAGAGATATTCCCATAATAGAAAAATGCCCTCTGAACCCCTATGTTTATCACAGCTCTATTTTTAATGGCCAGAAACTAGAAGGAACCCAGTTGCCCAACAACAGATGAGTGGTTAAAGAAGCAGTGGTAAATATACACAACGGAATACTATGCAGCTTTTAGGAAAAATGAAGTCATAAAAATTTTCTATACATGAATGGACATTGAGATTAACATGCTAAGTGAAATAAGCCAGATGAAGAGGGATAGACAGAATAGTTTCATTCATCTGTGGAATTCAAAGAAAAGAAAAGACGCTATAACAATGACATCCAGAGACAAGAAAGCTGAATGTTGACATGAAGCTTGATACAAAACTTGTCAAATTCAGCTAGAGCACTAATCAAAATGACAAGTAACATGACAATGATTTTCAGGAGAGAGGCAGAATGCATCTTTGAGAGACAGGCAGAAGGTTGGAGTGGGGGAGGGAAATGGGGGAACATAGGTGGGGAGAATATATCACTGGGCAGGGTGTTGTACGTTTTATGATTGAAACCCCAATATGAAATTTTTTGTATACAAACTGATTAATAAACTAATAAAAAGATAAAAATATTTTAAATTAAATAGATCAAACAATTTTGAAATTCATGTTATAATAACCCCAGATCCCAAATAACTAAAATAATCATGAGGTAAAGTTTGGAAGCATCACTTTTGCCAAATCAAAACTGTATTGCAAAGCAGTAGTAATTAGTAGTAACAAAATTTGAATGGCATTAAATTAAAATCAGATTCTCAGATCAGTGAAATTGAACTGAATTTGAAGTAGAGAAAGGGAAACCTAGTCTACATATAGAACAGATTAAACTAGTCCACTACATGCAAACTAATGAACTCACCTTTTTCCAATGCTATACAAAAAAAGTCAAATCAAAATGGTTTTAAAAACTTGATATCAAACCTAAACTCATGGCATTTTTAGAAAACTTAGGAAGAAATTTCCATAACATTAAAACTTCAAGGATGAAACACCAATGACTAAACAAATGAAAGCAAATACAAAATATGGGACTATATCAAATTAAGAAGTTTCTGTACTTGAAAGGGAATGATGACCAGGAGACCAAGATTGTCCATACAATGAAAGAGTTATTTTTACTGATTACCCATTCCAAAATGGCTTAATATTAAAAAATATGTAAGGCAGGGTTCAAACATAACAAAGAAAAATAAACATTGATTCCCATCAGAAAATGGGCAGAATAGTAGAACAAAAATTTCTTCGAAGATAAAATGCAAATAGCCAAAGACATATAAATATGTTCCACATTATTAATCATCAGAGAAATACAAATGAAAATCACTCTGAGTTATCATCTCCTTCCACAGAAATTGTCACACATCAAAAAAATATGATAACAACCAGTTCTGGTATGGAATAGCAGTAAAAGGAACTCTCATTCTCTGCTTGTAGAATAATATTGGTCCAAAATTCTGGGAAAAATGATATTTCCCCATTAAACTAGAAATTGATCATGTATTCATCCATCAATATCATACACTAACAGCCCCCAAAATATAATCCAGAAAAGGCATAGGCACTACTAAATTCACTGCAGATTTTTTTTTATAATAGCAAGAATCTGAAAACTTCAGAATCCAGGAACAGAAGAGTGGATAAAACAAAAGCATAGTATCTCTATACAGTGGAGAACTCCTCAGTCATTAAGAAAAAATTGAGTCATATATTTTGTTCATACATGGTCAGAATGAAGAGTATCATGCTGAGAAAATCAATCAGAGGCACATTAATAGGCAGAAAACAATCACACTCCTTTGAGATTATAAATATACATATATGTAAATATATGCATATTAAAAACAACCAAATATAGTGTGAGAACTGTGCACAGAGACAAGAGTAATGGGATGATAGCGATTAGGACACATAAGAAACTACAATGATAACAATAGTTTGAAATGTCAGGTCAAGAACTGGTACATGATACCCATTATTAAAAATATTGCAAACCAGGGGCCAGAGCTTGGTGCAAGTGGTAGGACATTTGCTTTGCAAGTGCTAGCCTATGACAACCACTGTTAGATCCCCGCATCCCATATGGTCCTCCAATCTAGGAGTGATTTCTGAGAGCAGAGCCAGGAGCATCACTTGTGTGACCCCACAACAACAAAAAAAAATATTGTAAAATACAGTGCCTGAAAGGATGAAAAGGGGATGAACAAAACAGAAAGACTAAAAGACAGAGAGAGGGAGATAGAGAAACCCAAGAGAAAGAAAAAGAAAAGTATCTGCCATAGAGACAGGTTGAAGACAGACAGATGAAGTGAAACTGGGATAATTTTCAGAAAATGAACACTAAAGAAGAGATGGCTCTTGGAGCATGGCATAAATAAAATCAGTCATCAAAAACTTTTTAACTCACAGTGATTTAATTAAAAATAAAAAAAATATTTCATTTGCTATATCCCCTGGGAAAATCATTCTGACAGATTTAGGACATCCGAATTATAAATCCTATCCCATGAATATGAGGGAATATGCTACTTTACCAGACTACCTTTAAAATAATCAGTAATATGCTGAATCATTTATAAAGGCCATCTCGACATATTAGATCAATTACTTTTTATAGCAGAATAATTTATGTATATACCAAGAGGTTTATTTTTGAATTAATGCATCTAATCTAAATATTTTAAGCAAAAATAAGATTTTCATATATAGTGTTTAATGCTGTAGTTGCTCCCAAAATTATGAGACACATTTCTATATAGGTAACAATTTATGATGAATTTAAATTCTGTCCCTGATCTACAATAATTTGTCATTTCTGCTTATTTTCATTAAAATTGATGGGAAGCTATAGAAATAATACATTATTCTAGATACGTTTTACGCCATTCAGTAAGTTTATGATTGAGATTTAAAATATATCCTGAAAAATTTTGCATTGTCAAATATTTTTATATTATTTACGTATAATATTAATGCAGTGACTAAGAAAATAAGTTTTACAAATTATTAAGAGAAAAAACATATGGGTTATTTATGTACATGTGTATGGTCTCTATATATATATCTTTCAATATAGATAATAGTATCCATTCTAAAGCTTGTCTTTATATGAAAACAGAGATATTATATAAGTTCAATGTTCCCTAATAAAAAGTATATTTTATTCAAACATCAACCTGTAAAGGTTATGATATGATATTTAAAGACATGTATATTTTATAATTACTTTAAGTAACATTATTATAAAATTGTTCATAATTTTCAGTCATACAATGTACACCACCCTTCACCAGAGTAAGTTTCCCACCACCAGTGTCTCCAGTTTCCTTCTCAACTCCCCTCTTCCTACATGGCAGACAATTCACATTTCTCTTTGTTTCTCTTTCTTCTTTTTCCCCTTGCAACAGTGTGGTTGCACTATTATTAATGAAGGATATGTATCATGTATTTCACTTTATCCAATTTCAATATCCCATTTTTGTCCAGCGTGATCAACAAATTCAATTTATGATTGTCCACATGGTTCCTTCTCTACCCTCTATTGTGGCAAGCATCCTTCGAGGAACTGATCCTTCTGGCCTTCGTCTCTGTTGTTTCTGGATATTAGTATGTAACTATTTTTTACTTTCATAAAACCACAAATAAGTGAGATAATTCTCGTCTATCTCTCTCTCTCTCTGACTCATTTCACTCAGAATAATGATCTCCATATCCATCCAAGTACAAGCGAATTTGATCCTCACAACAGAATATTATGAAACTCTTAAGAAAATTAAGTAACGAATATATGTATTTTTATAAGAACCGTAAATGTCAGTGAAGTTCCCATTATGTTCAGATACATTTTCTGTTTTGTTTGTTTGTTTGCTTATTGAGACAAACCCTACATTGCTCATTGTTTTTTCTTCTCGGTAGCTAAGAGGTCATTCCTAGTGTCTCTCAGGAGACCATTGAAGGTACTGAGGACTGAATCCTTGTTGGTTGCATCAAAAACAAATGTCTAGGGGCCAGT
>PVKC010054030.1:0-10029 GCA_004027635.1 Crocidura indochinensis | reverse complement strand
CTCAGTGTCAACCACTAATTCAGTTGTTTTAGAATGACTGGGTTGGGCCACCTAAGTCCCACTTGATTATCTCTATATTTGCTTGCTTAATTCATGATTGCATTAGCACTAGGGTTGTAGAGCCAAGCACACTATGAGTATTCAGAAGGTATTAAGTGTTAGGATTTGTTAAGTTATTGAACGTGTTCATTGTTATTGATGGGAATTAAGGATGGATAGTGAAGTAGAAAGACAAATTTCAAACAAATCCCAAGTTCATGGCTTGGGTGACCAAGTATGAATGGATTCATGAATCAAGGTAGGAAATATTGGTTGAATTGTTCTTTTGTAAGAAAGGTTCAGTCAGTGTGTTTCAGACATACATATGTACCTGTAGGACATCCTGCAATGAGGAGTGGTTCAATAGATTTTGCACATTATGGGTATAAACTATTTTTAAATAGAGAAATAAAGAGGCCCTTGAACTTATATGTTTTGGAATGAATGATCTCATGGGTGATAGTTGAAGCTGTGTGTTACACTCGCATGAAAGAAGAAGTAGACCTGGCATGAAACTCCTTAAAAGCTGAATGATTAGGGATGGGGTGATAGCACAGTGGTAGGGCATTTGCCTTGCATGTGACTGACCCAGGATGGACATGGGTTTGAGTCCCAGAATCCCATATAATTCCCCTGAGCCTACTAGGAATGATTCCTAAGTGCAGAGCCAGGAATAACCAATGAGCACTACAGAGTGTGGCCCAAAAAGCAAACAAACAAACAAAAAAAGAAGAAGAAGAAGAAAAAACCTTCATAAAGAGACTACAAAGACTGCAAGACAAAATGTCACAGAAAGTTTGAATTAGAAGGTCATACAATTTGTAACTATATTAGAGAATGTACATGATGATTTCTAAAAAAACAAACAAAAATCCACCTATGATCCTTTGCAAAACCAGTATTAGAGAAGTTATTAGAGAACATGATTGGAAGTGGCCCTTGTTAAAAAATAAATCAAGGTTCTCTATATACTATCAGCAATTATAACTAAAAAGTCCTCAGTAATCGGGGAGAAAATTGGGCATTATGGGTATTATGGCTATAGACTCACTAGTATTAGAAGGGGTAAAAATGGTTACTGGTGAGTACCACTTCGGCACCAGAGTTTTTGCCTCTGAGCCCTGACTGGTAGTATCAAGATCCCCACCCCAGAAAATGTAAAATAAAATAAAAGGAAATAGATGAAAGGAAAAAGAAAGGTAAACATTTCAAACACATATTTGGAGAGAAAAAATACTAAAGCAGACTCAGAGAACAGAACCATGAGAACAAGTCAAAAAAAGGAACCCAGCAACAGCCTAAGAACACAGGTGCAACCAAGGCAGATGGAACTGGGCACCAACCCAGATTTTAATTTTTATAGTTCCTAGCTTATAGCACATTGACATTTCTCCTGAGAATTGAGCCAAGCAAGTGCTGCACTGATAATTGGGTATTGGCAGAAATCACTGCCTCGCTACTTTTCCAACTCATAGGGTTCATCTCTGAACAGCGATTTTGCCTTGCTTTGGATTTGATAAATACAAAATATAACAGCAGAGATGAGATGAAATCATTAGCTAGAGATGGATGTTAATCTTGATTCCATCCAAGAAGCACCTACAAATCACAAATGCCATTTCTACATTAAAATGTGTTCACTGAAGCTGCTAATCACTGCTGTCAAAGGCATTCACAGCTGTCACACCACCTAAGATGGGGGTGTCCTTAGATTGTTATCACCTCTGAATACAGATTCCACTTAGCAGTCACCATTGCCTCCTTAGGACAAGTAATTCTCACATGTGCATGTCTAGTATACTTTCAGTAGGAAATATTTCCCAGTGGGTAAAGAATGAGTTATCAGAGATTTAAAATATGCTCCATATCCATTGTAACGTCTGCTAATAAATACGTGACCAGCGGTCATCATTTTGATATCACATTGTGATATAGATATGCATTTGTGCTGATATATATATATATATATATATATATATATATTTGAGGGGGAGGATTTGGGTCACACCCAGCCACGCTCAGGGGTTACTCCTGGCTCTTGCTCAGAAATCGCTCCTGGCAGGCTCAGGGAACCACATGGGATGCCAGGATTCGAACCTTCGACCTTCTGCATGCAAGGCAAATGCCCTACCTCCATGCTATCTCTCTGGCCCCTAGATATGCATTTGTGATTGATATTTCCTCATTATTTTTAACTCAAAAACAGAAAATTTTATTTCTTAGATTCTTAAAATTTATTTCTTTGATGACATATATGCCCCCTAGCTTTAGTAATAGATTTTTATTTAGAAAAATAAACAATTTCCCCTTAGATTAAAAAAGCCCCCTTTAACATCAACATTGAAGATGTTATGATCTTCCATGAGCAATTTTCAAGATTATTGAAGATTACTTATCAGTCACATTTAAAACCATGCCATATGTTCACAAGACAGACTTGCACCCTTTTTTCTCTTAAAGTAGTAAGGTACTATATTGTCAGAATATGCACTGTATTAGACTTCTTTTTTGTGTTTGTTTTAATTTGGTGGCCACATCCAGTGGTGCAGTCTTTGAGGGACTACAGGTGGTCCAGGGATGGAACCTGGATCAAGGGAAACAAGGCAAAAGCCTTATCCACTTGCATTACTGACTTTCTGGCCCAATGTTAGCATTCTTTTTTTTCCCCCTTTGGTTTTTGGACCACACCTCATAGTGCTCAAGGCTTACTTCTGGCTCTCTTCTTAGGGATCACTCCTGGCAGAGTTCAGGGGACCATATGAAGTGCCAGCAATCAAACCTGGGTCAGACATATGCAAAGGCAAGCACCCTGCCTGCTGTATTGTCATTATGACACACAAAATTTTTCTTGGATTTTTTCCAGCTTGGACTTAATTTTGTGGAATAACTTATAGAACATGATGGGAAGCAATTTAAAAACATTCCCAGACCACTGTGATTTCTGTAATCAGTCAAGTCTGTGCAATGTAGAATTTCAGTCTATTAAACAAAAATGAGATTTTGAATTTTACCATCTGGTTAAATTTAAGAGCTATAAATATGTTTTCCATAAAAACACAATGTGATAAGTGCTATAATTGAAAGAAATTAAGTGTTACAGGAATACAGAATTAAAGTGGACATGATTGGTGTAATTGACTTTGGATTCTAGGGATAATGACACTAAGGTAGTGGGTGTTTGTATTAGGGCTCAGTAATTCATAGAATATTTATTGAGCATTGACTATGTGCTGGGATTTTTTTTTTTTTGGTTTTTGGGTCACACCCGGCAGCGCACAGGGGTTACTCCTGGCTCCATGCTCAGAAATTGCTCCTGGCAGGCACGGGGGACCATATGGGGCACCAGGATTTGAACCGATGACCTTTTGCATGAAAGGCAAACGCCTTACCTCCATGCTATCTCCCGGGCCCCAAGGGATTTTTTTTTATGTATTGGGAGGTAGATAAATTAATAAAATATACCAAAATATCTTGGATTTATTAGGAGTGCTCCCAACTGGTGCTCAGAAAGCCTCGGGTATCCTCCTGGAGAGTCAGTCAGCCAGAATCTAATTTGTTCGTTCTATGTTGGTTCAGGGCCTGAGGGTATGGTGCAGAAGGAGCCCTGCAGTGCCAGGGATCACCCAACCCAAGCCAGTGTTTAGGGGCCTTCAGGGCTGCACCTGGGGGATCATATGATACTAAGGATTGAACTGGCAGCAGCCGCCACCAAAGCATGTGCCTCTACCATCTCTACAGAGTTTTAACTTCTCTGTTAATGAAGAATGTGCATGTAATTGTATTAGTGTGTGTGTTGTGGAAGTGGGATGAATTGTCATAGGGCATGAGGTCAGAAGGATCAGAAAGACTAAAATATATAGGGCTTCAAACAGTCCTTGTATAGACTATGACTTAAAAACAGAATATAAATCATTGCTTAATAGCAGTGTTTATTAGTACATATGTGGAATTCTCTCTAGCAACAACAACACCTAATATTTATATTTACCAAATACTTTTTATGGACCTGGTTTGGGGCTTTTCATTGAAAAGGTATTTGAATACTCACAGACACTGAGAATGGGGCAATTTTAAATCCCATTTGTCAGACAAGGTAACTAGTTAAATTACAGCCAGATCATCAGCCAGGGAGTAGCAAAGTTGGTTAGGAACACACCTGCCAGATGTCAGAGCTATCCTTCTTTGTCACTAAGTAGGCCCTCCTTCCACTTATGACTGATAAAACTGGGGGTAAGAATGTAGACTCTAGTGTTGTGAGGAAAAGGAATATGATAGCAAAGAAATATGAAAAGAGAACTGTTGTGGAGGCCACCAATCAAAAAGGCAAAAAGATAAAGCCAGAAAAGGGTTTGAGACAGAGAGCTAAATGGATGAAACTGGGAGACTACAGAGGAGAATAATATTTATGGGAGTGAGGAGCAGAAGCAGTGGGAGGCTAGGAGTTGTAAATTATGGTAAAAGGAAGGAGGATTGTGGAAGATATCCAGAATTTGGAGTTAGCAGTATGCATGATTGATAGAAAAAAATAATTTTCTTACCCATATTTATAATCATCCCTCCCATAACTAAGTCTTGAGGAACAGTGTCCATTTCTTTGACATTTTCTGGAGGGAAGAGGAGACTGCAGGCATTTGGAGGTATTTGTTTTCAAAGTTCAAATCTGCTTTCATTTTCACTATGCCAAGACTGTTATAATTCAACCAGCCAGCAATCGACATGCCTATTTGAAAGCTCTCACTAAAATATGTTCATACCCAAGTTTATTAAATTCCCTTATTTCCTTTCCTTATTTCCATGTTTAAATAAAACACATCTTGTAGAGCTGATGGGGTAAGACAACTAAAAAGGAATAAAAAGCATCTGGGTTCCATTGGGTAACAAGGGAAAAGAAGAGAATCTAGGTATAATTTACAATATTTCCTCTCAAAAGGTAATTTGTCCTTAGGACTACTCAGAAATCAACCAACCCAATATATTTTACTTTGATTTTGCTAATGAAATGTCCAAGCTGAGTGCAAAGACTCTAACAGAAATACAAGGCTCACCAGGGTTTGAAGGTAGGGACAATAGCTGTAACTGATCCCAGTGCCTTCCCGAGTTTCCAAACCACTAAGAACCCAGGCTACAAGGGCCACGGTAAGGAGGGTCTACCAAAAGTTGGAGCTTCTCTGTCAATCTGGTATGTCTGGTGACAGAGCTATAGTTCATGTCAAGAGAACATGAGGCCAGCAGCTGGGAAGAATGTGAGTAATGAAAGAGAAATTTCCCAATTTCTGACCTCATCCAAATGACATTTTTAAAAAGAAAATTAAAGAAGCTTATTTTATTTTTAAAAAATACAACTGAAAAACACAAAGTAAGTCTGTTTCCATCAAATGTTTTAATTAGCATTTATATTTTATTACTTAAAAGCACAGAGTGCCAAGTACCTCTCATGTAACTCAATTTACATTCACAGAACATCTCCAGAACATGAACATGATAGCTCTAGTTATGGAGTTAAGCACACACAAACAGAAAGGCTCGCCTTCAGGAAATTTCCATTTCATTTCTTTATGAGAGAAATAGATACGTAGGAGATTCCTAGACATAATTTTAACTTAGAAACTGCAATGAACTGATAGTCAGCTGACATAAGTTGAGTCAATACTTGACATTAGCTCGGCTTGAATAGTTTGCTTTTCTAAATCTTCCAATTCCAATCTCTTCAAAAGGGAGTTATTAGCCCAAAGGAAGCAATGGGATTTTTTTTGTGTGTGTGTGTGTGGTTTTTGGGTCACACCCGGCAGTGCTCAGGGGTTACTCCTGGCTCCATGCTCAGAAATTGCTCCTGGCAGGCACGGGGGACCATATGGGGCACCGGGATTCGAAACGTTGACCTTTTTGCATGAAAGGCAAATGCCTTACCTCCATGCGATCTCCTGGGCCCCAGCAATGAGATCTTTATAATGAAAAGCAGTGGTATGTAGTGAAAGGAATAAATGCCATTACAAAAATTCACGCCTAGTGAATTTTTATTATATTTTTGTCTTCCTCTCCCTTCTGGGAACTATTCCTTCAAATCTTGGATTCTAATAGTGCCTGCCAATTATAATAGTCTATACTCCTGGCTCTAAGTATTGGTTAAGCATTCAGTTGTGCTTTTTATTCAAGCAAGGCCATTTAGAATATCTTGAAGATTAAAAATAAATTAGAAGTGTAACAAGGGATGTGGGTATGTGTGTTTGTATGTGTACATGTGTGTATAGTATATTTGGGGTTGGAGCTGATATCTTCCTTATGGAAAGAATAAAATACAAATTTCTAAGCAATAAAAAGAAATGAAAATGTTCCTAAATCAAAAAGAAGTTAACTATTGGGGTTAAATGCTCAGTGGTAGAGCATTTGACTGCAAAAAGAAGTTAAGTTGGGGCTGGTGAAGTGGCACTAGAGGTAAGGTGTCTGCCTTGCAAGTGCTAGCCAAGGAAGGACCATGGTTCGATCCCATATGGTCCCCCAAGCCAGGGGCAATTTCTGAGGAGCATTTGGCCAGGAGTAACCCCTGAGCATCAAAAGGTTGTGGCCTGAAAAACCAAAAAAAAAAAAAAAAAAAGAAAAAAGAAAAAGAAGTTAACTTGTTACTAAGTGCAGACGATATGTGATAAATAGAAGACTCTAAAGATTTCCAGAAAACTGTTAGAACTCGTAAATAGATTCAGTAAAATTGAACAATACATATATACAAAATATGTTGTGTTTCTATATACTAGAAATAATTTATCTAAAAGAGAAATCAAGAAAATTCCATTAATAATGGAATTGAGGGGCTGGAGAGATAGTATAGCAGTAGGACATTTGCCTTTCATGCAGCTGACCCAGGATGGGCTTGGAGTTGATTCCCAGCATCCCATGTGATTCCCTAAGCCTGCCAGGAGCAATTTCTGAGTGCAGAGCCAGGAGCAGCTCTTGAGAGCCACTGAGTGTGGTCCAAAAACAAGTAAACATACAAATTAATTAATTAATTAATTATTTTAAATAATGGAATTGAATAGAATAAAATACTTACAGATAGCCTACCTAAATCAAGGTTGTAAAAGACTTTGAAAGCAAAGATAGTAATGAAAGAAAACTAAGAACAACAACAAAAGATTCCACGTTTATGTATTTGTAGAATATTGTGAAAAGGTCTGTATTATCCAGAACAATCTACAGATGTAATATAATCTATCACAATTATAAAGATATTTTCCACAAAATATAACAGTTCTCAAATCTATATGGAACTGCAAAATATCTTTTGTAGTCAGAGAATCTTGGGAAAGAACAAAGCTGGAGACATGCTTACTGATTTTAAACTGTTTTACAAAGCTAATATAGTTAAAACAGTATGGAATGGCATACAAACAGACATGTAAACTAATGAAACCAAATAGAGCCTACAGCTACTCTCACATACATACAGTCCATTTATTTACAAGGAGACTAATACTGTATAATAAACAAAGGAAAATCCTTTCAATTAATTTCCTTAGGAAAACTGGACAGCTATGTGCAAAAGAATGAAATCAGATCAAATCACTACCTTACAGCATATATAAACATTTGAAATGAATCACAAGACTTAAATGTAACACCTAAAATTATAAAACTCTCAGAAAAAAACTGATGGTAAACTGCTTGACATAGGTCTTGGTTCATTTTTGGATTTGACTCCAAAAGCATAGGCAACAAAAGCAAAAAGAATTGAATCTGTTGAAAGAAGTTCTGCATAGAAAAAAAATTTGGGGGCTGGGCGGTGGCGCTGGAGATAAGGTGCCTGCGCTAACCTAGGACGGACTGCAGTTCAATCCCCCGGTTCCCCATATGGTGCCTGCCAGGAGCGACTTCTGAGCTAATAGCCAGAAGTAACCCCTGAGCATCACTGGGTGTGGCCCAAAAACCAAAAAAAAAAAAAAAAAAAAAAAAAAAAAGAAAAAAGAAAAATAAATAAAATGAAAATCAATTCCTTGAATAGGGGAAAATTTTGTACATCACAACCAAGAAGATTTTAATGAACACAATATATAAATGAGTCATACAACTCAATAAAAATAGTAACAATTCAATTATAAAATGAAAAGAACTTGGTTAAACACATGCCTAGTATGCATTGAATCAACATGGGTTTGACTCCTGGGACCACATGATATCCTGAGCATCTCCCAGTGCAGGTCTGGAGGTCCCCAGCACTACCAGTATAGCTCCAGGGGCTTCAGCTCTGAGAGGTCAGCCCTGAGGCTGAAGCAGCACTATGGCCTCAGGCACTTGCATTTACTGATGGCCCAGTCGGTGGAGAATTGTGTATGGTGCCTCCAGGTTTATTGGTGTATCTTTATAAAATGGTGTCCTCCTCCCACTATCCCCACCAATGTAAAGAACTGTTTCCAGAGAAGAGTTAGATGTCCAACATGAAAAAGTATGCAATATTACAAAACATCAGGAAAATGTAAATCAAAACTGTTAATAATCACCAATATCAGTAAGATCATATCACACCTATTTGAATAACTATTATGACAAGCACAAATAATAAGTTTTGGTGAGAATGAGAAGAGAGAACCCTTATGAGTCATTGTTGGGACTATAAATTGGTGCAGCTACTATGGAAAAGAGTATGGTAGTTCCTCAAAAATTAAAAATAGAACTTTCATATGATATAGAAATTTACGTCTAGGTATATATTTAAAAAAGAAAAAAAAAGCACTGGGCCCAGAGATACGGTAAAAAGGATATTGCACTTGTCTTGCATGTGCTAACAGCTGTTTGATTCTTGGCACCACACATAGTTTCCTGAACAGTACCAGGAGTGATCTGTTCACACAGGGCCAAGAGTAATCTCTTAGGATTGTTAGGTGGTCCACAAAGAAATGAAAACACAAACCTTAGATATATGTACCCATCTATATATGTATATATATCCTTTAATATGTATATCTTATACATACATGTATAATTATTTACAATAATTAAGACCTTGGGGGCTGGGGGTGGCGCTAGAGGTAAGGTGCCTTGTCTGCGCTAGCCTAGGACGGACTGCGGTTCGATCCCCCGGTTTCCCATATGGTCCCCCAAGCCAGGAGCGACTTCTGAGCACATAGCCAGGAGTAACCCCTGAGCGTCACTGGGTGTGGCCAAAAAAAAAAAAAAAAAAAAAAAAAGACCTGAAAGCAATGCAAGTGTCGACTTACAATTTTAAATGAATGCAGTAAATGAAGTTCAGATAATATGTACAATGATATATTATTTATTCATAAAAAAGGAATCTTGGGGCTGGAGCGATAGCATGGAGGTGGGGCATTTGCCTTGCATGCAGAAGGATGGTGGTTTGAATCCTGGCATCCCATATGGTCCCACAAGCCTGCCAGGAGCAATTTCTGAGCATGGAGCCAGGAATAACCCCTGAGCACTGCCAGGTGTGACCCAAACACATACAAACAAACAAACAAACAAAAAAGGAACCTTAGTATTTGTGATAATATGAATGGGCAGAACCAAAGTAATAGTATAGAGGGTAGGACACTTGCTTGCACACAGATGACTCAGATTCAATCCCCAACGTATCATATGATCCCCCAGGCACTGCCAGAAGTAATTCCTGAGTGCAGAGCCAGGAATAAGGCCTGAGTATTGCTGGATGTGGCCCTAAAGCAAAACCAAACAAACAAAAAACTTTATGGGTAGTATTATAAGTGAAATAAGTCAGATAAAGGAAGATATTGCGTGCTCACATGTATAATCTAAAAAACAAAAACACAAGAAATACCAACTTCCAAAAGCCACTTCAAAACAAACCTTTCAGGGTCGGCGAGGTGTCGCTGGAGGTAAGGTGTCTGCCTTGCAAGAGCTAGCCATGGAAGGACCTCGGTTCAATCCACTGTCGTCCCATATGGTTCCCCCAAGCCAGGGCAATTTCTGAGTGCTTAGCCAGGAGTAACCCCTGAGAATCAAACGGGTGTCCCCCCCCCAAAAAAA
>PVKC010054029.1:0-10042 GCA_004027635.1 Crocidura indochinensis | reverse complement strand
GTCACATCTGGCAGCGCTCAGGGGTTATTTCTCCTGGCTCTAAGCTCAGAAATCGCTCCTGGTAGGCTCGGGGGACCATATGGGATGCTGGGATTTGAAGCACCGACCTTCTGCATGCAAGGCAAACGCCTTACTTCCATGCTATATCTGCGGCCCCAACTATGTGATTCTTTTGTTGTTGTTGTTGTTATTGTTGTTTTTGGGTCACACCCGGCAACGCTCAGGGGTTACTCCTGGCTCCATGCTCAGAAATCGCTCCTGGCAGGCTCGAAGGACCATATAGGATGCCGGGATTCAAACCACCAACCTTCTCCATGCAAGGTAATCGCCTTACCTCCATGCTATCTATCTCTCCGGTCCCCAACTATGTGATTTTTTTTAACTATGTGATTCTTAAATAATTTTGTAGCTAAATATATATACATGTGTATATGTATGCTCTCAATACAAAAAGAAAAGGAAAAAAGAGAGAAAAGTTTATAAGATGTGCTCTAGACAGTGGACATTCATTTTCAAACAAATAGGTACATGTTTCACTATAATGTGATTTTTTTTGAGGGGTCACACCCGGCAGTGCTCATGAGGTACTCCTGGCTCCATGCTCAGAATTTGCTCCTGGTAGGCACGAGGGACCATATGGGGCACCGGGATTCGAACCAATGACCTTTTGCATGAAAGGCAAACGCCTTACTTCCATGCTATCTCCAGGGCCCCTATAATGTGATTTATAATTCAGTTTTGTCAGGTTGGCAAATATGTATTAATATCCAGGGAGCAGAAAGATATTACAAGAGTTTGCTTGCTTTGAATGTAGTGAAGCCTGGTTCAATCCCCAGCACTACATTTAGTCCCCTGTACTGCCAGGAGCCACTGAGCACAGAACCAGAAGTAATAATCCCCGAGTATCAGCAGGCATGACCTAAAACAAAAATTAAGTAATGTTTGATGTCCAGTGCAACACTTAGTTGAAATGATCAAATTAAGTTTCTGACTTTTGTCACCAAATTCTATCATTTTTCTTTAAGATTGTATTTCAAAACTTGCTCTTCAAGTCCATATTTTCTACCTTGAACATATATTTCATTTGTCTGTTTCTACCTCTGTTTTCTTTTTCCACTCTGAAGAAGCCCATGTTCTCTCCCAGACACATACTTCATCTCTTTTTCTTCCTTCAAAACTTTCTAAGTAAGTTTCAACAAAAAATAAATAAAAATAAATAAAATAAACAATAAAATGTATACATCTAAAGAAATATTATGACAAACACTCAGATCTGTGAGCAGAGTGACTATACCTTAACATAGTGCTAATTGCCACATACAGAAAAAGTCTTATCATTTGGAGACTGGTAGATTCAAACTATGTAACTCTCTGACACTTAAAGGATATATTTCCATTTAACAATATTTCTGGGGGGCCGGGTGGTGGCACTGCAGGTAAGGTGCCTGCCTTGCCTGCGCTAACCTACGACGGACCTCCATTCTCCGCATATGGTCTCCTGTGCCTGCCAGGAGCGACTTCTGAGCGAATAGCCAGGAGTAACCCCTGAGCGTCACCGGGTGTGGCCCAAAAACCAAAAACAAACAAACAAAAAACCCAATATTTCTAAGAAGTAGTATTAACTAATATATATTAGAAATATATATTATTTTGCAGTTTTCTAAAGCTAAATATTAAAGATATAGAGGTATATATATTTTACAATGAAAAATGTTGGAATTGTAGATTTTTATTGAGAGGAATTGTAGGTATTTATTGAGAATGGCAGTAAGGAAGGATTGGGGAATAGACTTTTTCAAAGTACTTCTATAAATGTGTATGTATGTTTAGTAACAGTTATATTTTAAAATGAAATTCATTCAAATAATTAAGTAAAAGTACTTTTGTATGGGGCCAGAGAGATAGCATGGAGGTAAGGCATTTGCCTTTCATGCAGAAGGACGATGGTTCAAATCCCAGCATCCCATATGGTCCCCTGTGCCTGCCAGGGGCGATTTCTGAGCCTAGAGCCAGGACTGACCCCTGAGCACTGCCAGGTGTGACCCCTCCCCGCCAAAAAATAAGTACTTTTGTAGCCATTTAAGTTTTTACAGTCGTCATATAGGTCTTTTAGTTAGATGAAGGCCACCTGGTGGTCCTCAAGGGTTACCTCTGGTTCTGTGCTAGAGAAATGAATCCCACAATACTTGGGGAACTTTGTAGTACCAGGAATGGAACATTGATCTCCACATGCAAAACATGTGCTCAATCCATTGACCTCTCTCTACTTAAATGTAGTCCTTTTATAGTAAATATCAATTTACAGTTATTAATAACATTAAAATTAAATAATCTGTATTTATGTGTTTTATTACTCAGATGTTAAGAATGCAATAATGAGCACTAATGTGCAAAAGAAAATATGCTGGGGCCAGAAAGGTAATTCAGGGGTTAAAGACACCCATTTTGCATACAATTTCAATTCTATTCCTGGCACCCCGTGGTTCCCTGAGCACTGATGGGTGTGGCCCTGGCAATCACCAAGCAATTCTCTGCCCAGCACCACAGCACCAGAGATATTGAACAGGACCACATTCTTGGGTGCTCCACTAACCTGACGATTTCTGGGAGTGGTACATAATCAGCACCATTTGTAATAACCCCCTAAAATTTTCAAAGTGGAAATATTCCAAACAATGACAGTATTTCTCATTGAGTAGTAAGAAAACTATGTGTGTATACATAGTAATATATAATATATAAAATATTGGTTTTGAGCTATGCCAGCTCAAGGACTATTTTGATTGCTGAGGGTTCACTCCTGTCAGTGCTTAGGAGGACCACATGCAGTACCAGGAACCAAATTTGAATTGGTCATGCACAAAGCAAGCACCTAAAACCTCTGTACTATCTCTCTAGCCCAAGATAATTTTTATCTTGGCCTTTAAGTGTTATTTTTTTGGGGGGGTCACACCCGGCAGTGCTCAGGAGTTACTCCTGGCTCCCTGCTCAGAAATCGCTCCTGGCAAGCTCGGGGGACCATGTGGGGTGTCAGGGTTTGAACCGATGTCCTTCTGCATGAAAGGCAAACGCCTTACCTCCATGCTATCTCTCCGGCCCCTTAAGTGTTATTTTTATAATGATCCTAGAATAGTTTTTCTCGTGGTAAATAGTACAATTTTTTGAGTCATAGAAATAATTAATTTGCCAAGTGAAAAACATAGAGGATCCAGAGAATACAGTGGACAGGACATAACTTGCATGCATGCAAGCTGGGTTCACATCCCAGTGAAACCCTGAGGCCTGCCAGGAGTTATTCCTGAGTGTAGAACCAGAAGTAAGCCCTGAGCACTACTAGGCTTAAACCCAGGAAGAAACTAAATGTAGAATTAAAAAACAGAGAATACACATAATAAATATTAGGACTCTAATTTTAACCTGCAACCTCAACATCCAAAGGTGACAATTATTAACCTTTTTGTGTATGTCTTTATGGTCCTTTCATGGTGGATATTTTTCTTGTTAAAAGATGATTATTGGGGGCCTGGAGATGATTCAGTGACTTAAAGTTTGCTTTGCAAATGCAAGGCTGGGAATACAAACCTTGGCACCTTGTAATGATTAAGTCAATCCCTACAATTCTGCCTTTCAGAATCTCCAGCAACACAGGGTCAAGAAATGGTTAAGTGGCTCAGAAGTGCACAGGCAAGCAAGAGTCCATGAGCTTAATTTCTGGTGCCACACATGTATGAAGGCTATCTGATGGATGGTGTATAGTCTGGGGTCCTACTGGAGGGAGGAGAGCAAAAAAAAAAAATGCAACTTTCTCTGTCATCTGTGGGGTTTTATTTTCCATGTTGGGCCCACACCCAGTGCTGCTCATGAGTTATTCCTGATGATATACTCAGGAATTACCCTGGTAGTTCTCAGGGGATCATATGGGATACCCAGGATCGAACCTTGGATGATCTCATGCAAGGCAAATGCTTACCCTCTGTATTATTGCTCCAGTCCCCTGTAATCTGTTTTATTTTTTTTGACATAGTATCTGGAGCATTATCCATGTTTAGGATAGCCTGAGCATGACCTTTTATGATTCCATAGTATTCCATAATACAGAGATATCATTTACTAAATCAGCCTTCTACTTCTGGTATTTATTTATTTATTTATTTATTTATTTATTTATTTATTTTTGTCACTGAAATTACAGTGATTGGGCCTGGAGAGATAGCACAGCGGCGTTTGCCTTGCAAGCACCCGATCCAGGACCAAAGGTGGTTGGTTCGAATCCCGGTGTTCCATATGGTCCCCTGTGCCTGCCAGGAGCTATTTCTGAGCAGACAGCCAGGAGTAACCCCTGAGCACTGCTGGGTGTGGCCTAAAAACCAAACCAAACCAAACAAAACAAAACAAAAAAGAAATTACAGTGATTGGGATTCAAGCATACAATGTTTCAACACCAATCTCTTCACTAGTGTCCACTTCTCTTCACCAGTGTCCCTCACTCCCATTTGCCTCTCTCCCACCAGTGTGCTTCTTTGAAAAGCACTATATATTTATATATGTATATGTGGCTTTTTTTTACTATGAATTACAGTATTGTTACTGACTGGGATGTATACATAACACTTTACCACCTTACAGCACAAGCTCCTTCTTCCAGTTGAATGCTTCCTCTATCATAGATATTGACCCAACATTTCCTCCACCACAAAACCCACTCAAGTAAGCATGTTTCCAACTGAATACCAATTCTTTTTCTGGTTTTTGGGCCACACCCGCTGACGCTCAGGGGTTACTCCTGGCTATGCGCTCAGAATCGCCCCTGGCTTGGGTGACCTTATGGAAACGCCGGGGGATCGAACTGCAGTCCGTCCTAAGTTAGCACGCACAAGTTCTTACCACTTGTACCACCGCTCCGGTCCCTGAATACCCCTTCTTTTTTTTTTTTTTTTTTTTTTTTTTTTTTGGTTTTTTGGGCCACACCCGGTGATGCTCAGGGGTTACTCCTGGCTATTTGCTCAGAAGTTGCTCCTGGCAGGCATGGGGGACCATATGGGGAACCGGGGGATCGAACCGTGGCCCGTCCTAGGTTAGCACAAGACAAGGCAGGCACCTTACCTCCAGCACCACCGCCCGGCCCCCTCATTATGATTCTTCATAACCTGCATATGAGAGAGATCCATTCTGTGTTGAACTTTCTCCCTTATGACTTGCTTCACTCATATGATGTTCTCCAGGTTCCTCCAAGTAGTAGCAAATTGCATGACTTTATATTTTCTTATGGCCAAGTAGTATTCCTTTGGGGCTGGAGTGATAGCAAAGCAGTAGGGCATTTGACGCATTTGACTTGCATGTAGACTACCCAGGAAGGAAGGACACAGGCTCAATCCCTAACATCCCATATGGTCCCCCGAGCCTGCTGGAAGTGATTTCTGAGTGCAGAGCCAGGAGTAACCACTGAGTGTCACTGGGTATGGTTCAAAAACCAAAAAACAAAAAAAAAGTAGTATTCTATTGTGTAGAAGTACCACAGTTTCTTTATTCAGTCATCTATTCTTGAACAATTGAGCTGCTTCTAGATTTGGGCTATTTAGATAGTGCTGCAAGGAACATAGAAGACAAATGTCTTTCATCCATTTGGTTTTTGGGTCCTTGAGGTTTATTCTAAGTGGATTTGTGGATTTGCTGAGTCAATGAAAACTTATTCCTTTTTTATTTTTTTAAAGAATGTCAAATTTGATTTTTAGAAAGGTTAGAGCATTCAGCATTCCCATCAGCAGTGAATGAGAGTCTCTTTCTCCTACACCCATGCAAGCACTGTGGCATGAGATGATATATCATTGCTTTGATTTGTATATCCCTGATGATTAGTAATGCAGAGCATTTTTTCACGTATCTTATGGCTATTTGTATTTCTTCTCCAATGAAGTTTCTGTTCATCTCTTTCCCCCATTTTTTATGGGGTTAACTTTTATTCTTGTAAAGTTCTACCAGTGCCTTATATTTATTTGATACTGGTCCTTATCAGATGAGTGGTGGGTAAATAATTTCCCCCATTTGGTGTGCTGCCTTTGTATCCTTGTCATCATTTCCTTTGAGGTGTAGCTTCCTAATTTAATGCAGTCCCATCTGTTTATTTTTGCTTCCACTTGCTTAGTCAGTGGAGTTTCATCTTTGAAGATGTCTTTACTTTAAATGTTGTAGAGAATTCTGCCTACCTCTGTGTACCTTATGGATTCAGGTCTGATATCAAGGCATTTTATTGATTCTGATTTTACTATTGCGCATGAAAAAGAGATTATAAAGAGATCTGATTTTTTGTATTTGCATGTAGCTGACTAGTTTTCCCAACAACTCTTGTTGAAGGAGCTTTCCTTGCTCCACTTCATATTATTTTGTTCTTTAATGAAAGATTAACTGATCATATATCTGAGGGTATGTCTCAGGGTATTCAACTATATTCCATTGATCTGAGGGTCTCTTTATTCCAGTATCATGCTACTTCAACTACTATTACTTTGTAGTACAGTTTGAAGTTGAGTAAAGTGATGGCTCCCATCTTCTTATTCCCAAGGAATGCTTTAGCTATTTGGGTGGTACATTGTTCCATTATGAATTTCAGAAGTGTTTGATCTATTTCATTGAAAAATGCCAATGTCCTTAAAGAGACCGCATTAAGTCTGTACAATGCTTTGGAGAATATTGCCATTTAAATTATATTAATCATCCCAAATTATGAGCAGGGGGATATGATTCCATTTCCTTGTGTCATTTTTATTTCTTGAAGTAGTGTTTTGTAGTTTTCTTTCTATAGATCTTTCATCTCTTTAGTTAAATTTATTCCAAGGTACTTGATTTTCTGAGATACAGTTGTGAATGCTATTATTTTTAATACCTCTTTCTTCTCTTTTATTATTTGCATATAGAAAATCCATGGACTTTTGCATATCAATTTTGTAACCCACCAATTCATTATACAAATCTATGCTCTAAGAGTTTTTTGTAGCATCTTTAGGATTCCTAAATATAGTATAATGTCATCTGAAAATAGTGAGAGACTTGACTTCTTCCTTTTCTATTTAAGAAAGCAAGGAAGGAAGGAAGGAAGAAGGAAGGAAGGAAGGAAAGAAAGAAAGAAAGAAAGAAAGAAAGAAAGAAAGAAAGAAAGAAAGAAAGAAAGAAAGAAAGAAAGAAAGAAAGAAAGAAAGAAAGAAAGAAAGAAAGAAAGAAAGAAGGAAGGAAAGAAAGAAAGAAAGAAAGAAAGAAAGAAAGAAAGAAAGAAAGAAAGAAAGAAAGAAAGAAAGAAAGAGAAGGAAAGTATTCTTAATACCTTTTTTCTTACCTAATTTCTTTATAATTTGTTTTGGGCCACACCAGGCCATGCTTAATTGATACTATCTCTAGTCTCTTGACTTTGTGAAGATGTGTTTCATGCCCTAGCATGTAGACTATCTTAGATAATGTCCCGTGTGCATTGGAGAAGGATGTACATTTATAATTGGGGAATGAAAAGTTATATATACTAAGCTTCTCTCCTCCATTTCTACTGTCAAAATGAGTATTTCCTTAGGACAGGGGTCTCAAACTCAATTTACCTGGGGGCCGCAGGAGGCAAAGTCAGGGTGAGGCAGGGCCACATGAGGGATTTCACCAAAAAAAAATCCTCAAACGTTATTAACAGTTTTAATTATTTCTTCTGAACAGGAATAGAACATTGAATGAAGATCTTTAACATGGCATCTTTTGCCTATTCCTTGCTGCCAGAAACTTGACTTCTTCTCACAAATCTGAACCACATGTGGCTTTAGAGAGGAAGCAGTTGAGACCCTCAGTATGGCTTAAAGATGATCACCATTAAGTCTAGACCTGTACTTTGACTCATTGAAGTTCAATGTGGATAATAACTTTTCACACAAATATGTGCTCCCAAAAAGGCACATGGTGCACTTGAACATTCAGGAAAGTCAGGGAAGCTGGGAGGCAATTCTCTCAAAAATTGCCCATGCATGTCTTCTTTTCCACTAATCTCCCTGAACTTGGCTTTGAGATCAGAGTTGCATTGCAGGTCAATGAGCTCCATTTGAAGCACAGGAGGGGTAGCTTGCACATCAAAGGAAAAGGGGTCCACAAAAATTTGGAAAGTGGCTCTGTGCTTTCTGAAGTCTACAAATCTGTGATCCAATTCCTTCTCTAGCTTAAAAATAGCATCAACATATTTCTCACCACTGAATGGTATGCCTGCATCCACAAGTTCCTTGCATGCTGGGAAATGGCTAAGGTTTGTCTGAGAGAGCTGGGATTTCCATAACACAAGTTTTGTGGAGAATGCTCTCACGTTGTCATAGGCAGCACTGATAAGCTGCCCCAGGCCTTGTAACATCTTGTTTAGTACATTCAGCTTATGTGTGATGTCAACAAGAAAAGCTAAGTCCATGAGCCATTTGTGATCACTCAACTCAGAAACAGTATTCCCATCCTTCTCCATGAAGGCTTTCACTTCTTCTCTCAACTCAAAAAATCTTTTCAGGACATTTCCCCTGCTGAGCCAAGGTACCTCAGTGAAATAGTGCACATCTCCATATTCTGACTCCATTTCCTCTAAAAAAACATGGAACCTCCTGTGCTTTAAGCCCCTGGATCTGATTTGTTTGATACATTTCACAACAGACATCACATTGTCACACGGCAGGCATTTACTGCAAAGGGCCTGCTGATGGATAATGCAGTGAAGAGCAATGGCCTTCTCTACACCCTCCTCTTTAAGTTTTTTTTTTTTTGAACAAGTGCCACCAGTCCATTTTTCCTCCCTATCATCGATGGCGCTTCATCGGTCATTATTCCAACAAACCTCTTCCATGGCAAACCTGCATTCTCAATGGCATCACACAAATGCCGAAATGTCTCATTAGCAGTGGTCTGGCCATGCATTATAATTATTGTGAGCAGCTCGTCTGTCAATTCAAAATTACAATCAACACCACGGGCATAAATTTTGAGCTGCGCAGTGTCTGTTATATCTGTGCCCTCATCAAGAGCAACTAGTATGCATAAAAACATTTGGCTTTCTCACACAGTTGATGATAAATGTCACTTGACATGTCAGAAATGTGCTCTGCCACAGTGTTGGCAGAAAGGCTGATTTTGCTAAACTGACATTTCTTTTCCGGACAGATAATACTTGCAGCCTGTAACATGAATTTTTTTTTTAACAAACTCTCCTTCTATGAATGGTTTCCCTGCCTTAGCAATCATCTCACTAATCATGTAACTAGCTTCGACTGATGCAACATTCTCTTTGGTTGCTTTCTTGAAGAAATCTTCTTGCCTCATTAAACATGTTTTAAGACTGGCAACCCATTTGGCTCTCTCATTTCCTTGATATTTTGCACATTCCTCAGCATGTTTAGTCGAATAATGATGTTTCAAGTTGTATTCCTTATGCACTGTAACTTTCTCTGAGCAAATAAGACATGTGGGGATGCCCCTGTGCTCAACAAAGAAATACTGCATCTCTCACTTTTCCTGAAATTGTGCATGTCATCAATCTTTCTCTTCACTGGAGGCTTTGATGAAGTCATGATGAAGGTATGACAAAATCTAATTCTGTAATAAACTTCTCTCCCTTCTCTCCCTCCTCTTAGGCCTCTGATAATGCAAGGGACAGCAGGCAGGATCAGCAGAAATGACGTCTGAGCTAGGCACAAAGTATTCGCAAGTATTCGCTTACCGAATATTCACAATAAAAATTGCATTAGTAAGAAAAAAATCGCAAAAAGTTCATTCGGGGTATGCAAATGTTTAATGCGATTTTTTCCTTACTAATGTGATTTTTATTGCGATTATTCGGTAAGTGAATAATTGCGAATACTGCGATATTTGAAGGCCGGTCACAGAACACAAAATGTTGTACAGAGGGCCACAAACAGCTCGTGGCCGCTAGTTTGAGACCCCCACCTTAGGAGCTTTAGCCTAGTTCAGTGGTCGGCAACCTTTTTTTTTCAACTGAGCCAAATCTCACCAAAACCATGATTGAAATTTATTTTGAGAGCCGCAGTTG
>PVKC010054028.1:0-10032 GCA_004027635.1 Crocidura indochinensis | reverse complement strand
AGTAGATCAAGCACTGTTGAAATTCATTTGGAATAATAAACACCCTCAAATAGCTAAAGCAATCCTTGAGAAAAGAAATATGGGAGGCATTACTTTCCCCAACTTTAAATTGTATTACAAAGCAATAGTTATCAAAACAGCATGGTATTGGAAAAAAGACAGACCCTCAGATTAGTGGAATAGTCTTGAGTACTCAGAGAATGTTCCCCAGACATACAGTCACCTAATTTTTGATAAAAAAGCAAGAAATCCTAAATGGAGCAGGAAAAGCCTCTTCAAAAAGTGGCGTTGGCACAACTGGCTAGCCACTTGCAAAAAGCAAACTTAAACCCTTCATGTATGAAGGTAAAATGAATTAAAGACATTTATATCAGACCTGTTACCTAAGGTATATAGAACAACACATCGGTAAAACACTCCATGACATAGAGACTAAAGGCATCTTCAAGGAGGAAACTGCACTCTCCAAACAAGTGGAAGCAAAGATAAACAGATAGGAATATATTAAGCTGAGAAGCTTCTGCACCTCAAAGGAAAAAGTGCCCAGGATACAAGAGTCATCCACTGAGTGGGAGAAATTATTCACCCAATACCCATCAGATAAGGGGCTAATATCCCAAATATACAAGGCACTCTCAGAACTTTACAAGAAAAAAATGTGGAGAAGAAATGGAGATACACTTTGACAAAAAGAAACATAAATGGCTAAAAGGCACATGAGAAAATGCTCCACATTACTATCACCAGGGAGATGCAAATCAAAACAACTATGAGGTTCCACCTCACACCACAGAGATTGGAGCACATCACGAAGAATGAGAACAAGCAATGTTGGTGAGGATGTGGAGAGAAAGGAACTCTTATACACTGCTGATGGGAATGCGTTATAGTCCAACCTTTATGGAAAATGATATGAGATTCCTCCTCAAACTGTAATTGAACTCCCATATGATCCAGCTATACCACTACTAGGGATATACTCTAGGAACAAAAAAATCCAATACAAAAATCCCTTCCTCACACCTATATTCATTACAGTGCTAGTTACAATAGCCAGACTCTGGAAACAACCAAGATGAACAATAGATGAATGGTTAAAGAAACTGTGGTACATATACACAATGGAATACTATGCAACCTTCAGGAGAGATGAAGTCATGAAATTTTCTTATACATGGATGTACATAGAATCTATTATGCTGAGTGAAATAAGTCAGAGAGAGAAAGGGATAGATGCAGAATAGTCTCATCTACGGGGTTTAAGAAAAATAAAAGACATTCTTGCGATAATTTTCAGAAACAAAAGGAGCAGGGCTGGAAGTTCCAGCTCACTACATGAAGCTCACCACAAAGAGTGATGAGTTCTGTTAGAGAAATAACTACAGTGAGAACTCTCATAGCAATGTGAATGAATGAGGGAAGTAAAAAGCCTATCTAGAGTAAAAGTGGAGGTGGAGTGGAGAGGAGGGAGATTTGGGACTTGGTGGTGGGACTGTTGCACTGGTGAAGTGGGGTGTTCTTTACATGACTGAAACCCAAACACAACCATATTTATAACCAAGGTATTTAAATAAAGACATTAATTAAAAAAAAAGAAATACTGGTCTTTCAACTACTTGTAACCCACTTTTGCCTGAGGAGAATGGATGTGTGATGCCTTAAACACCTTGGATTCATTGCATGTTAGATTTTGAGTTGATTTTGGTCTTTGTGTATTTAGAAACTTTGAATGTTGTCAATTTTTTTGACACCACCCATGCCCAATCACTTCCCATTGTTTAAGAAGATAGCATATAGTAGAGACAGAAGGTTTCAGGAAATCCAAAATGATTAGTTCTGTATAATAATATTCAGCGTATATTAGTTCTGTGGAATGATGGTCAGATGATTATGAAAGCAGTGGGTACTCACTAATAAATTTGTATGTGTAGATATGTCTCTTTTCACCTTTGCAAAAATCAGTTAGTTGTGTTTTGTTTGACCAATTCTGGAATCTTTGTTTTGTTCTATTGCTTATCAGTGGTCCTCAAACTATGGCCCACGGGCCACATACTGTATTTGTTCCCATTTTGTTTCTTCACTTCAAAATAAGATATATGCAGTGTGCATAGGAATTTGTTCATAGTTTTTGTTTTTACTATAGCCCGGCCTCCAGCGATCTGAGGGACAGTGAACTGGCCTCCTGTTTAAAGAGTTTGAGGACTCCTGGCTTAGATGTTTAGTCTTTAACAATGGCATACTGTCTTGGTCCTTGTAGCTTTTATATAACAGGTCTTAAAATTAGATGTTCTAGGTTTTCCAACTTTCTACTCCCTTAATAGTGTATTACTTTAACTAGGCTATTTAATATTCATTTAGTCTGATGGGGAATTTTATGTACAAGACTTACCAGGGTACATTTATGGTGATATAATGGAAGAAATCATTATGTTAATAATTAAAATTTTGGGGAGGGGGTTTGAGCCACACCCATTTGATGCTCAGGGGTTACTCCTGGCTATGTGCTCAGAAATAACTCCTGGCTTAGGGGTACCATATGGGACACCGGGGGATCGAATTGCTGTCCTTCCTACGGTAGCGCTTGCAAGGCAGACACCTTACCTCTAGCGCCACCTTCCCGGCCCCAATAATTTAAATTTTATAGAAATTTCTTATTGTTCCTTGCATATTCATTATACTACTCAGAAATATCTACATTTAAAGATAGGCTTTAAAACCATATCACAGTGAGATAGCTGAACAGACTGAGTGGATGCTTCGAATGAAGGAGGTCCAAGTTTAATCCAAGTACTTCACAGTTTCCTGAACACCATGGGAGTGACTTTGAGCACTGACTTGGGAATAACCCGTGAGCATCACTTAATGTGCCCCCAAAAGATTATAAAAATATTTATTTTCGTTTTATGAAAATAATATTTTACGGGGTCTGGGAGATAGCATGGAGGTAAGGCATTTGCCTTTCATGCAAAAGGTCATTGGTTCGAATCCCGGTGCCCCATATGGTCCCCCGTGCCTGCCAGGGGCAATTTCTGAGCATAGAGCCAGGAGTAACCCCTGAGCACTGCCGGGTGTGACCCAAAAAACAAAAACAAAAACAAAAAAAAAGAAAATAATATTTTACATTTTAATTTTTCATTATTTGCTGTTTAGTATATGTGATTCTAGAATTCTTATATAATAAAAACAGCATTTGTTGTTAACATATATATTCTTATTACACCTATATTGTAATGATGGTGAGGAAAGGCAGTTATGTTTATCTTCAGAGAAATTTATTGACAAGTAGAATGGAGATTATAGATATCTTTGATTAATTTCTTCATTCTCAAAGCACAGAGAACTTTATTGCATAAATCATCTTACTGGTTGTTCAAATTTCCAATTTTGGTCCTTGTGAGCTCTTGTAATTAGTTCTAGCCTCCCTGTGAATTGCCGCATCTATGTTTTTAAACTACTTTCTGGGACTTTAAGATGCTCCAGGCTTATTTCTTATATTTTTTCCCTTGCCTATTAAATTAGCCATTTTTCCAAGAGATCATGGTGCTTCAATTTAAAATACTATTAAAAATCAAAAGATACATATTTTATATTCTCATTGCTATTGAGGTGTTATTTTAGGCTTTCTAAAAAAATATAGTGATTTATATGTGTGTATAAATACACAATTAGTATTTAGCTAAGTAGCACATAAACAATGAGAATATATAAAAACTAGTATATATAAATATTTCCACATGTAAATGAAAGCATATAACTTCTTAAGTATTATTGTAGAAACTCAGCCCTAAGCCTACTCCTGTCCCTTTAAAGATGATAATGTAAGTTATGAACCCACCTCAGAAATTGCCACTAGAAAACAGTTTGGATGTGGGTATTTAGAGCCTTAGCCTGCCTGTTAGTCCGGGGTTGCCTGCTTGTTTGGGGTTCCACAGGGTCCATTTGGCCAGGCCAGTGGACCGGCCTACCTGCAAGCCTAATGCTGAATTGAATAAAATCAAGAGAGCTTGCCTCTGTGCTTGCCTGGCTGTCTACTTTGTCGTGTACCTGCTGTTGCTGTGCTCTTGTGCTCCATGGTTGTGTGATGTCTTCTTTGCTGTCTCTGGCTCTTTTTGTCTCTTGCTCCAGACCCCCTCTCTCTCATTAAATGTTTAAATGTGGATAACCATGCTTTTGACCCTTTTATCCGGAATTTCTTAACCCCAATATATGTTGGGGGTGGATTCAGCCCAACAAAGTATTACTTAACAATGAATTATTCATTTGTAATTAATTCAGTTGTACTTGATTATAACTAATTCTAATTTTCTACCATTTCTTTACTTTTATTCATTTGATTTTTTTGTTTATGGATCACACTTGCAACACTCAGGACTTTCTTCTGGCTCTTAGATATTACTACTAGAAGTGTGGGGACTATATGTGGATCTAGGAGTCAAAACAAGTTCAACTGAATTCAAAGCAAGCACTTTATCACTCCTATTCGATCTCTTCTGTCCCTCTCTCCTCCTTTATTTGTAAATTTCAATCCTTAAGTGAGAGGTTTGAGTCCATCCAATATTTATTACTTATTTAATAATTCAGTTACATATGCAGATTATTATTACTCCTAGTTTCAATGTTCGTCACATATAGACATTTTTCCTTATCTTTAATTACGAAAGACCTACTCCCAAAGTTACTTATGTCAGTATCTCTTTCAGTAAGATTACAGCCAAGTATTTTTTTTATTTTTTTTTTACAGCCAAGTATTTGTAATAAAAATTTTGTTGGGGCCGGAGAGATAGCATAGAATTAAAAGTGTTTGCCTTGCATGCAGAATGTCGGTGATTCAAATGCTGGCATCCCATATGGTCCCCCGAGCCTGCCAGAATTGATTTCTGAGCAAATAATCCCTGAGCGCTGCCAGGTATGACCCAAAAACCAAAAAAAAAAAAAAAAAAAAAATTTTTTTTTTGTCAACAAATGGGTTTTTATCTTTTACATTCCATTCTGGAATCTCTTGACCTAGAGAATAATTTAAAATTTTATTCCTAAAGCTTACTCTCTAAATTCAGTTATGTGAAGTTTGATATATGTGATGCTACCATAGTGAATAATTTTATCTTAAAAATTTTGTATTCCTCACTTATTCATTCATATTCCCATTCCAAATACCTGAATACCTGAAAATCAGCAATCTATTAACTGTCTATAATTTAATTTTTCCTTAATCTGGAATGTCATGTAACTAGCAATGAAAATTACATTTTTTTTTTTTTTTTGCTTTTTGGGCCACAGCTTGTGAAGCTTCAGGGGTTACTCCTGGCTATATGCTCAGAAATTGCTCCTGTCTTGGGATCATATGGGATGCCAGGGATCCAACAACCACGTGCAAGGCAAATGCCCTACCACTTGCACGGTCACCACTTCGGTCCTGAAAATTATATAATTTTTCAAAACGTTTTTACTACTAATATACTTTTGAACTTTATTTTTTATTCATTTTCATATATATTATGATTTTCCCAATATGAATGCTTGATTGCTCCAATTGAAAATTACAAACTTTGTAAAGTTAAAACTTTCACAAGTAGTTCATTTATTTTATTTCTCCTCCCTCCCCTCCCCCTTTCATCCCCCTCTCCCTCCCACCTTCCCTTCCTCCCCCTTCCTCTTCCCTCTCTTCCTTCCTCCCTCTCTATTTTCTTTTCCCTCCTTCTCTCCCTTTACCCTTCCTTCCCTTCCTTCCTTCCTTCCTTCATTCCCTCCCTTCCTTCCCTCCCTCTCTCCCTCCTTCCCTCTTTCCTCCCTTCCCCCTTCCCTATGATCAGGGATTGCTCCTTTTATTGCTTGGCAACTTCTAGGAATTGAGAGCAATTTAGTCACATGCAAAGCAAGCAAGTCTGGTTCTGTTTCTGAGTACCTGCACCAACGCACAGCACACACACACACACACACACACACACACACACACACACACACACACGTAGTTTTTTCCACCAGTATGTCCACAAGTGTGGGCAATGATTATTGACTCAATTCAGTAAAAACCTAACAGTAAAAAAACGCTGAACTATATGGCAAACCTATTTTTACTAAGAAACTTCCAGTCAAGAAATTTTTGGTGCTATAAATTTCCTTCAAAAATTAGCATTGTCATTTAAAAAAATTAGTTTAGACACCACGGTTTTCAAAAACAGTTCATGATAGGCTTCATAAACTGTTCATGACAGCTTTATGCATGAAATATTTTAGCACCAAGAACTCCACAAGAGTATTCACTTCCCTACACATATGTTTCTATTTCTTCCCCCATCTACTTCCTCGCCTGCATTCTTCCTACTGAAGACAAGCTGTAGTTTCTATTGTCTTTGGAATTTTGTTATTCCTCTACTCTGATTCTTTCCATCCTGCATCTGAGAGAGACCATTCTGTGCTGTTCTCTCTCTCTCTCTTCTCTCTCTCTCTCTGAATAACTGTAATCAGCATGATACTTTCAAGATCCAGCCACATACCAGCAAATTGCATAATTTTTTTCTTAGAGCTGAGAAGTATTCCACCATGTATATATCACAGTACAGTTTTATTATGTATATGTTAGATTTCTTTTTTTATTTTATTATTTTATTTCTTTTGGATATTTTGAGGTCACACCTGGTGATGCTCAGGGGTTACTTCTGGCTATGTGCTCAGAAATCACTCCTGGCTTTGGGACTACGTGGGAGACCAGAGAATTGAACCGCAGTCCCTCCGGGGTCAGAAGCTTGCAAGGCAAACACCCTACTGCTGCGCCATCGCTCCTGCCCTGTATATATGTTAGTTTTTTAATATATATATGTATATATACATAGATCTGTATTCATGTATTATTTTCAATTAGTTTATAAATGATAATATATCGAGTACCTTCCCATATGTATATTGTATATTGTTTTTATCTTACTGATATTCAACAGCTCAACAACATAAAGCACTTTAGGTATTTTGGTTATAAATCAAAAATATCTCCCAAAAATTTATCAGATATTTGGCGGTTTTTGGCAGAAGGCTATACCTGGCAGTGCTTAACGATTACTAATGCACTCAGGAATAACTCCCGGTGATAGTCAGGGAACCATATTGGATACTGGGCATTGAACTTGGCTTATACATGTATAAGATAAGTATCTTATCTGTTATACAATATCTCCAGCTCCTGTTTTACAAATATTTTCTCTCTCTTAGAGACTTGTCTTTTCATCCTATTAGCATCTTATTTTTACCACTAAAAGTTTTCATTTTAAATAATTCCCATAATAGTTCTATTTCATTGATTATTCTTTTTGGTATGTATCTAAAAACTCAATGCCAAACTGAAAATCATTTAATTTCTTCTATGTTTTTTTTAAGATATTCTATAGTTTTTCATCTTACTAGAGTTCTTTGATGTCACTTAGTTAACTTTTTGTAAAGTATAAATTGCCTCTAACTTTTTTCTTTTTCCTAGGAATGTCCAATTGTTCCAGCATCACTTGTTGGAAATAATATATTTTTCCATTAAATTGTCTTTTCTTTTCTGGCTCTATACTTGCTTGACTGAACTTTTGGGATTTTAATTCACTCCTATTGATCTGAGTATTTATTATTCAACACCATGCTATCTTGATTACTTTCTAATAAGTATTGAAATTGGATTTGGTATTTCATATATCTTGGTTCTCCTTTACCTTGCGATTGAACATTCTAGGTCTTTTGTCTTGCTATAATTTTATATCTTGTTAACTTCTTTAAAGTATCTCAAAATTTATTTTTCTGCTTATAGATTATATATTTATTTCATATATTTTGTACATTTTAAATTTAAAAATAAAGCTTAAAATTTAAGTTTCTAATCAATAATTCATAGGAACAATCATCTTTTATATACAATGTATTAGTTTTCTATTGTTATTTATTATGGCAGATTTGGTACATTGTGAGGTGAAGATGTGGCTGAGCCCACTACTGATATATCCAGGGTCCCCAAATACCTCCCAAATTGAGTGACCAAATCCCATTTCTCTGGGAGACCTTGGCAATAATCGTCTGCAATAAATGATTCAAACGAAGAGGTTTGGGGGGACAAAAGGTTTGGCCATAAGAGCCTAATCCTCCATGGTTCGATCTCTCTCTCTCCTCTCTGTCTCTGTCTATTTCTCTGTCTCCCTGTCACTCTCTGTTTCTGTCTTCTCTTCTTTCCCTGTCTCTGCTCTTCTTCTTAATCTTCTCTCTTAATCTTTTGACTTCTGTCTCTGTCTCTGCACTCTCTCTCTTCTTCTTCTCCCTTAATCTCTCTCTTTCTGTCTTGCTTCTTATTCTCTATTCGTCTCTCTTTCTGTCTCAGCTCTTCTTATTCTTTATACGTCTCCCTTTCTCTCCTAATCTCTCTTCCTTCTTTCTCTTTCCTTGTCTCTCCTAATCTCTCCTTCTGTCTGGGCCCCCTTCTTCTCTCTCTTTCTGCCAGGGACCCTTCCGTCTGTCCCCTCCCCCCTTTTATCCTTTCTCTCCAACTGTCACTCTCCAACTGTCACTGTCCAGCTGTCTCTTTGGCCTCCCCTTCAAACTTTATTTCTTGTCATACCAAAATAAATACAATCCATAATATAAATACAAAATATTCTACAGTACATTATCTGTATATATATATATATATATATATATATATATATATATATATATATATTGGTTTTTGGGTCACACCCGGCAGTGCTCAGGGGTTACTCCTGACTCCATGTCTCAGAAATTGCTACTGGCAGGCACGGGGGACCATATGGGGCACCGGGATTTGAACCCATGACCTTTTGCATGAAAGGCAAATGCCTTACCTCCATGCTATCTGTATCTTTACATAGAAAATTTTGTCATTTATAGAGAAGCTAGTTTTATTTCATTCTTTTTTATATGGTATCTTATTTTTTTCCTTTAAAATATTATTGCACTAAGAATTTCAATAAGATGTTGAATAAAAATCATTGCACAATAATGGTGTGATAGGACTTTATTGTTCTATTATAAAAAAGAAATATGCAGAAATGAATATTAGCTTTCAGGTTAATTTTGAAACTATTATTTAGAAAAATAACAAATTTCCATTTAGACATGTTGTTGAGAACTTTTTTATTAAATGGATATTTGATTTTGTTAAATGTTTTATATGAGAAAGCCTATTGCCAAATTTCTTCAATTTCTTGAATTGAATTTCTGAGCATGGAGCCAGGAGTAACCCCTGAGCACTGCCGGGTGTGACCCAAAAACCAAAAAAAAAAAAAAAAAAGAAGATACAGATAATGTACCAGATCTGCCATAATAAATAACAATAGAAAACTAATACGTTGTATATAAAAGATGATTGCTCCTATGGATTATTGATTAGGTAATGCAGTGACTAATTCTTCAAACGTTGCATCTGCCTTCTATATCAGAAGCAAAGCTTACATAAATTGGAAACATTAATTTTGGGGGAGATGAGAATCCAAAGCATTGTTTAGAGGTTGAGGATACCATATTTGGGGATACTCAATTAATGGGACTTATCATGGAATTTTAGGGTCTGAGGATGCAGAGTTGGACACTATATAGAGGACCATCAGGGCCACTTAAATAATGCTCAGGAATCTGCAATGCCATGCTTGTTAGTGCTAGGTGCTAGAGTTCAAAGAGTCTAGGTAAAGAATCCTGACCTCTTCTTTCTCATCAAGAACACATAATTGCTTAACTGACAGTATGTGTTCTATTTATATTCTACATATAAGTGAAACCATGTGATAATTTGCTTAATTTTAGTATAATCAACTCATTTAAACTTCTGTTATACTCTAATATAATATGGAGCTAATATGTTAGAGATGAAGCACATAGCTTACACATATGGTGCTCTAAAACATTGATTAGGAAATATAATGTTAAAAATCTTTGCAAAAAAACTAAGCAGTATATTGACTTTTAGTTCCATAGATTAGTTTTGTGTTTTGGATAAAAAAATAGTCTGACAATAGTTTTGTTACTTACAGTGACATTTTTTGACTTACTTTTGAG
>PVKC010054027.1:0-10025 GCA_004027635.1 Crocidura indochinensis | reverse complement strand
GCTCAGGGGTTACTCCTGGCTATTCGCTCAGAAGTCGCTTCTGGCAGGCACGGGGGACCATATGGGGAACCGGGGGAACCTGTCCTAGGTTAGCACAGGCAAGGCAGGCACCTTACCTCCGGCGCCACCACCCAGCCCCCCCTGTACCTTTTCTTAAAGTACTCTTTTACTTTGATTTGTTTTACTTTCCTTCCCAATTATGTTTAGGAGTTATTTGTTAGCTGGTAGTGGGAGAATTTCTCCCCTGATAAGTGGGTTTGCTACATTTTTCCTTGGGATCTGACTTCTCTTGGACCACTGCAAGGCTTTCTGCTTGTCTGTTGAGGTTTTTAGTCACCTTTAGTCTAGAGGTCTTTCCCTACTTATATCCATTACAGCATTTAGATGAGATGCACAGACTTAGGTGCAATTTTGAAGTTAGTTTATTGTTTTTGAGACTTAAACAGCTTTGAGGAAGGCTGGAGATCTGATGAGTGGTGGTGGTTTCCAGAAAAGAGGAAATAAAGTTTGTAAAGTGTTGTCATTCGAGGCTGTGAAATCCAAAGAAGAGGGAGATGGAGTTCTTCAGCATTAACTCTGCTTGTTCTGCTACAACAAAGGTCACAGACTGGATACAAGAAATGGGGTTTCTGGAGGTATCTTCTTGTTCATTTTCTTACTTCCACTAAAAACAATTCATGATGTTTTTAGTGTACTCTCTATCACAGAGCCACCACTTTTGCTTAGGTATTGTTCTAGCATCCAGTGACCTATGCGAATGGAGATGTGATTATGAAGGACCTGCCGCTCTTCCCCAGAAAGCATTTGTGTCAACAGCTTTTTCTCCATAATTGGACTTTTCATAAAGCTTCAGTGAGTTCTTTTTTGGGTAGACCTTATTAAGTCAATGCTAACAAAATACAGGTAGAAAAAAGGGTGAGATAGTGAGAACAGAGAAAAAGGAAAATATTTGGTTTTCTTAAGAATGAGGTACGTTTTCTAGAAGATTGGTCTTTTTGTTGCTGTTATTTTATTTGTTTGTTCGTTTGCTTGTTTGTTTTTGGGTCACTCCTGGCAGTGCTCAGGGATTACTCCTGGCTCTATGCTCAGAAATTGCTCCTGGTGGGGCCGGGCGGTGGCGCTGGAGATAAGGTTCCTGCGCTGTCCTAGGACGGACCGCGGTTCGATCCCCCGGTTCCCCATATGGTCCCCCATGCCTGCCAGGAGCGACTTCTGAGCGAATAGCCAGGAGTAACCCCTAAGCGTCACCGGGTGTGGCCCCCCCCCCAAAAAAAAAAAAAAGAAAAAGAAATTGCTCCTGGCAGGCTTGGGGGACCATACTGGATGCTGGAATTCGAACCACCGTCCTTCTGCATGCAAGGCAAATACCTTACCTCCATGCTATCTCTCTCTGACCCCCAGGAGGAGATTGGTCTTAATGAGGAAGTCAGGAAAGAACCTTTGAGAGTCTGTTCTGAGACCCTAATGATCTGGCCCTGTCCTGATTCTCACCTCCAGAAGCAACTGGGGTTGAAAGCAGTAGAAGCTGAGGTGGTCAGGAGCTCCAAGGGTGTATTGGGAAAACAGCCTGGGTTACAGGATATAACACTCAACTAGGACAGAGAGCTCTGTGGATGTGCTGCCAAGTACCCGGTGTGCAGCTGAGGCAGCCGTCCAGACCCCACTGTGTGGGCTGCCATTGGGAGAGGGGTAAGCAGAGCACTCAGCAGGGCTGGTTGGTGGGAAGATGCACTTTTCCATTTCCCAGCAGATGACTCATCTTCTCTGGGCCCCTGTGCCGTGTGCTTGCACGGACAGTGGCAAGAAGGGGGTGTTGTGGCTGAGCAGCAGCATCTGTGCCGGGGGTGGAGAGGGAAGAGGGTTGGGGAGAGGGTAAAGATTTAAATCCTTCACTAATCAGCAGCAGTTTGAATCACATTTTTATGAGTAAGGAAGTGATAAATCAGCTCTGAGTGTTCAGCCCCCATTCCTGTCAGCTCGTGCCCTTCTAAAGACTTCTCTCTAGGCCAATCTGTATACTGTCAGAGTTGCCACTCAGCCACATGGGTCCCTGGCTGTCTGAAACTAGGAAGCCAGGGCTTGATATTTCCTGGCCCTCCCAGGTGCTTGGGGTCTGTATTGATTTGGCAGTACTGCAAATTATAGAACATCTGGTCCATCATTTTTCATTCCATTATGTCCTTCTGGGTGGGTGTTTGCATATGTCATATTTTGAACTCTGTAGAGAAGGAGCATTCCACCTTGAAACAGAGGTGATCTGTGGTCCCCAAAGCACACTTGGGATCCTCTCAATCTATGCCTTGCCCTCCCTATATAAGTGAACAAGGAAACACAGCAGAACACCTGGTATTTAAATATAGTTATATATGATTAATATAAAGTGAAGGAGTCCTGTTTGGAGATAACAGGGAAGTCCTTATTAAAAAAGTGTGTTCTTTCCTCTAATTCACTTTTTGATGTTCAGAGCTGTGCATATATCCTCTTTTCAGAATACCAGAAGTCTAGGGATGAAAATGATAGTACAATATGATTATTGATTGATATAAATCAATTTGATTGTTTTTCAATATTGTTTTTCAATATTATTATTTTTCAAATGTTTTTTCTTTGTAGTCTAAAGAGATAAAACTCTTTAAATTTTTTTGACATCTCAGGTGAAAAAAGAAGGGGAAAAACTTAGATACTGACAAAGGCATAATTCTTTTCCTAGGTTACAGTTTTCCTTGGAGTTTATGGAGGCACAGGTTGTGAGGAAGACTTGTACTATTTTCCCCTTTTGCTTCCAATAGGAGAAAATAAACTGAGTTATACCACCTCATTTAGCCAAATATACTTTCAAGTATTGGCAGAGATCTTAAAATTCAGAGCTCTGTGATGTTGGTGGGAGACCTTTATCTCCACTCATGTATACTCATGTGCAGAAACCCTATTTCTTTGGAACTATAGTTCTAGAATTCTAATATTTTACACCAAGGTGACTGGGGACAGATAAATTTGAAGAATGCTTAGTCCTTAGAATAATGCCTGTTGTTTATTAAGCACTCAGTATTTTATTCAAGCATGGATGAAGAAGGCCATAGTTCTGGGCAGCATTCACTGAACATTATGTTTCTTAATAGTGTCCAAAATTGTCCTTTGGCAAATGATGGTTGGTGATGAGATAGGTGGTTCCCAGAGTGATGTCACAATTGGTAATCTCTCTGTGGCATTCCTGAGCCTGAAGGAAGAAATGGGGCCTTCTCCATTTAACACTTCAGTAGCCATCTGATTGGCTGCCATGTTGCTGGAGGTGAACTGATGATCTAAAACCACAAGTACTTCAAGAATTTAAATTTTTTTTAATTCTGTAATTTAAGGAAACAAAACTTTAGTTTCTTGAAGACGAATAATTGAAGCAACATTGTGGTAGGGCATCACTGAAACCCCAATGCATCCTTCATCTGTGCCCAATTTACTCCAATCTGGCCTTTTCCCCCTCATCATATTCCCCCCACCATTCTCCCTCTTTAAAAAAAAGTTTTATAATTCTTGGAATCAAAACCATCTCAGGCACACACTGTTTTATTTTACAGTATTATTGGATTATACTTCCTATAAATCATTGGATGTTATTCATTGGCCACCACTGCAATAACTTCCCTTTTTTTGCTCTACCCACCTCTTTTTCCTCTTTTCCCCTTCTTTTCCTCTTTTACCAATTCATTGTCACAGTAGGCCATTATTTCAACTTTGCAGAAAATTCCTGGTTTCAGCAAGAGGGCACCCAAGAGACACTTCTTGTGTCTACTTTTGTTGCTTCCTGCTTACTGGGATTTAGAGGGGCTGAGAATGGGACAGAATTGAACTGGCATTCCTTTAATTTTCTTTTGTGCTTGCTCATATTTAGATATTAATCTTAAATTCAGAAGGTAGTGCTATATTTGCACCTCTTGAGAGGTAGAGAACCACAACTGTGTACATGGGACAGAAAGAGCTTAATTCACATGTGTGGGATGCTTGAGGTGGGAATCTCAATTTGATGTCATCATTATTGTGTATGGAAGTTAACTTCAGTTAAGAACTTTGATTTACAACCAATCTCAGAGACCTTTAATAAAAGAGTTTGCTCTACTCTAGTAATTCAAGCATCTTAACCAAACAGAATGTATCAAATGACTAACTCTACTTGTCAAAATAATTATATGCAGTAATTACATAGAATAATGACATAGAGTATTGCTTTGAGTCTAGCTATATAAATTGTCCCTTTCATTGTTCCTATTTCTTTGGTAGCAGAAGCATTTGATTTCTTTTTTCTCATAAGGATCCAGGAGATTTCTTTATCTTTTTCTGGGGATTGGGTGGGGTTTCACTTGGCAGTTCACAGGGTTTACTCCTGGCTTTGTGCTCAAGGATCACTCCTGGTAGGGTGTAGGAGACCATATAGGTGCCAGGAATTGAACCCTATAGGCCATCTGCAAGGCAAACACCTTATCCACTATACTATTACTTTGGCCCTAGATCCAGTAGATTTCTGTAGCAATCAATACTACTTAACTTTTTGGGGCTTTTTGTTTTTTTTTTTTTTTTTGGGGGGGCCACACACAATCAGTGACACTTGGGTTACTTCTGGCTATGCACTCAGAAATCCCTCCTGGCTTAGGGGACCATATGGAACACTGGGGGAGCGAACCATTGTCCGTCCTAGATCAGACTCATACAAGGCAAAGGCCTTACCGCTGCACCATCATTCTGACCCCATATTATTTGTTTGTTTGATTTTTGGGTCACACCTGGCAGTGCTCAGGGGTTACTCCTGGCTCTATGCTCAGAAATTGCTCCTGGCAGGCTCGGAGGACCATATGGGATGCCAGGATTCGAACCACCATCCTTCTGCATGCAAGGCAAATGCCTTAAGCTCCATTCTATGTCTCTGGCCCCTGCCCCCATACTATTTAACTTTTAATTTTAGGATTGTTTGATTTAGATGAAAATAACAAAGAAAGAGCCAGCTAGGCCAACAAATTCTGTTGGATCAGAATAGGCTAGATTTTAGAAGGTATACAAAAGGAGTAAAATTTTTCTCAACTAAAAATAATTTCTTTTTCTTCAACTATATCCTTCATTTCTCTGAGGGACATACAGCTATCAACAGGTTATATGGGCACAGACTTCTCCATTCAGAAATCTCTAAAAGAGAAAAAATGTGAGTATGGCAAAGGACCATCTGTCTTTATGACTCTGAATTTTAAGAGTCCTTTTTGTTTTTAGAGTCCGCTAGAGAAGCAGTTGTGAAAAACTAAAGAAATGAGCCAGGAGTAAAACTTGAGCATTGCCAGGTATGGGCCCCTCCCCCCAAAATTACTTTTTTAGTTTTATTTATTTTGGTTTTTGGGTCACAACCAGTGGTGCACAGGACAGAAGTTTTATTCCTGGTGTAATTTGGGGACCATATGGGATGCCAGAAATCACACCATGGCCAATATGTGCAAGTGACCTATGTAGACTAGTGCCCTATCTGTGGTATCATTTGGGCCCCACCAGCAACAGTATTCTTTTTGTTTTGTTTTTGGATCACACCTGGCAGGCTCGGGGGACCATATAGGATGCCGGGGTTTGAACCACCATCTTACATGCAAAGGCAAATGCCCTATCTCTATGTTATCTCTGGCCCCAGCAAGGCAAACGCCTTACCTCCATGCTATCTCTTCGGCCCCAGCAACAGTATTCTTTGTTTTTGGGGGGGGGGGACCACACCCGGTGACGCTCAGGGGTTACTCCTGGCTATTCACTCAGAAGTCGCTCCTGGCAGACACGGGGGACCATATGGGGAACCGGGGGATCGAACCGAGGTCCGTCCTAGGTTAGCGCAGGCACCTTAGCTCCAACGCCACCACCCGGCCCCTAACAACAGTATTCTTAAGATTCCTTTTACTGGGGGCCAGGCGGTGGCGCTGGAGGTAAGGTGCCTGCCTTGCCTGCGCTAGCCTAGGACGGACCGCAGTTCGATTCCCCGGTTTCTCATATGGTCCCCCCAAGCCAGGAGCGACTTCTGAGTGCATAGCTAGGAGTAACCCCTGAGCTCACTGGGTGTGGCCCAAAAACCAAAAAAAAAAAAAAAAATGATTCCTTTTACTACCCCCCATCCTCCTACCTCTCTTTAAACTTTTCTTCTTCCCTTCTTCCTCCATTCATCCCACCCAACAGTTTTTTTGCTTGGTGTTTGGTGCTTCACTGGTAGTGCTCAGAGACAATATCCACATATGTTGGGGATTATATATTGCCTCCTGATAAATAAGCATGTGCTGTGGCTTACTGATTTAGGCCTTTGACTCTCTTTAAGCTTATCTTGAAGAATAAGATTCTTTGTTGTTGTTTTTTGGGTTTTTTTGGGGGGTCACCCCCGGTAGCGTTCAGGGGTTACTCCTGGCTCCATGCTCAGAAATCGCCCCTGGCAGACACAGGGGACCATATGGGATGCCAGTATTCTTTTTTTTTTTTTTTTAAATATGGAACGCTTCACGAATTTGCGTGTCATCCTTGCGCAGGGGCCATGCTAATCTTCTCTGTATCGTTCCAATTTTAGTATATGTGCTGCCGAAGCGAGCACGGGATGCCAGTATTCTAACCACTGTCCTTCTGCATGAAAGGCAAATGCCTTACCTCCATGCTATCTCTCTGGCCCTGGAGAATAAGATTCTAATGTACCTTATTTTGCCTGAGTAGACTCAGACTAAATATCTACTATTAAATATGCAGAGAAAGTGGGTATGTAACGGAGGTATGCAATGGAATAGTAAATTATACATTGAACCCCTAAGAACTAACTGTTGGTCTAGAGGAAAATTGTAATTACAGAGGTAATGCCCAACAAGAATCACAGAATAATAATAAAATAACATGTGATAGTTTTATAGTTGCTGCATATGTGTTCTCATTTAATATCTCCTATCTTCTGAGACAGATGGGACAGATATCTCATGTCCTATTTAATAGATGACAAATCTATCAGAAAAGTCAAAATTATTTATTTGGGGGCCCACTTTGTTGATGCTCAGGGGTTATTCCTAGTTTGCTCAGCAATTACTTATGTTGGTGCTTGGGAGACCATATGGGATGTCTTGAATCAGCCACGTGCAAGGCTAAGACCCTTTCTTGTACCCTCTCTTATACCTTCATTGTACTTTCATTGTACCCTCTCTTATCTGAAAGGTTAAGTTTTGTTTGTTTGGTTTTGGTTTTTTGGGCCATACCCGGTGATGCTCAGGTTATTCCTGGCTATTCCCTCAGAAATCGCTCCTGGAGGGAGCTGGAGGAACAGCATGAGGGTAGGGCGTTTGCTTTGCATGCAGAAGGACAGTGGTTCGAATCCCGGCATACCATATGGTCCCCCGATCCTGCCAGAAGCGATATTTGTGTGTAGAGCCAGGAGTAACCCCTGAGCGCTGCCGGGTGTGACCCAAAACCAAAAAAAGAAAAAAAGGAAAAATAGAAATTGCTCCTGGCTTGGGGGACAAAATGGGATGCCGGAGATAGAACCGAGGTCTATCCTGGTCGGCCATATGCAAGGCAAATGCCCTAAGAGTTTTAAGCAAGGCTGCACAGCTAATAAACTACACACAGGTCTCAGATGGCCAACATTATACATTGGAAGATATGAGAGCTCAGGGGAAGACAAGATAAAGAACTCTAGATTTATGCCCACATTATTTTTCTTTTTTCTTTTTTTCTTTTTTTTTGGTTTTTGGGCCTCACCCGGTAATGGTCACGGGTTACTCCTGGCTATGCGCTCAGAAGTCGCTCCTGGCTTGGGGGACCTTATGGGACACTGGGGGATCGAACTGCGGTCCATCCAAGGATAGCTCAGGCAAGACAGGTACCTTACCTCTAGCGCTATTTTTCTTTCTTTTCTCCTCTTCCACTTCCCCCTCTTCTTCCCCCTCCCTGCTCCTCTTTGTTTTTTGGCCCACACCCATTGGTGCTCAAAGGTTACTCCTGATTCTGCAATCAGGAATTACTCCTGACAGGCTCAAGGACCATATGAGAGGCTGAGGACAGAACCTGTGAGTCAGCCATGTCCAAGGCAAATGCCCTATCTAGTATACTATTACAGCGGCTTCAAGTGCACATAAATTCTATGTCTTCCACCGCAATATGAGTAACTGCTGTTCTGTGAATGGAAAATGGAGGGCTGGAGTAGAATGGGTAGGGCATTTGCCTTGCATGTTGCAAGGAGTGGTGTTGGGGGGAAATATGGAGGAAAGGAGAGCAAGGAACAGAGGGAAGGAGGGAAATTTGGGGGGCGCTTTTGGAGGGGTTAATGAAATAGAACTTTAGATTCACACATGCATTACTGTACATACTCTGAATCAGATCTCTATCCAAGATTTGGTGAAGCAAATTTGGGCTGCAAATTTTTCATGTCTTTTGTCACTGTTAGTACTTTTAAGTTGTTAATTTTCTTCAGCAGATTTACCCGTATTTGCCGGCGTATAAGATGACTGGGCGTATAAGACGACCCCCTAATTTTACAGTAAAATATAGGTTTAGACTTATATTTGCTGTATAAGACTGAACGTTCCTGTGCTGCAACTGTATGTACCCCAGTGAGCCAATCACAACAAGCAAAGGTTCAAAGGGTATACTGTAATAGTCTTCCTCTCTGACTCTCGCCCATTTGAGCAAGTTTTTGACAGTGTAGATTCGGGTCCAGAACATTGTCTAATTTGCATGCATCAAAAGCCTGCTTGGATTGTCCGAGTTAGAGAGAGGGTCTGAGCAGCCTTGCAGTGATTGGTGCAGGATCGAGTTGGAAAATTTGTTTCGTGGCAATATCTAGATGATTTTCGTTTAGCAGCACACGAGACGTTTTTTCGGGATATACTCAGCGTATAAGATGACTCCTGATTTTCGGTTGACTTTTTTTTGTTTCAAAAGTCATCTTATATGCCGGCAAATACGGTAAGTACTTTAGGGGCCTTAGTGATAACATAGTGGTAGGGCATTTGCCTTGCATGCAACCGATTCAGGACAGATGGTGGTTCGAATCCTGGCATCCTATAGGGTTCCCCATGCCTGCAAAGAACAATTTCTGAGCGCAGAGCCAAGAATAACCCCTGAGCACCACCGGTGTGACCCAAAAACAAAACCAAAAACTAAAACAAACAAAAGAATTAAGTTCTTTGTTTTTAGAATTTCATTAATTTCACAAATTTTTTCCAATTAATGGTCGACTGTCAGTCTGTTTCTTTACTCTGTGTATGCATGCATGCATGAGTGTGTGCAATATTTGGAGTTCTTGAAGTTCTTGCATGTTAGCAATCAAATCTAGGGCTTCTGTATATAAAGCTTGAGATCCAGCCCCTTTTTGTTTGCCTGCTTTTGTTGTTGTTTGGGAAAGGGGGATTTTTAGCCACACATGCTATACTCAGTGCCCTTACTTCTGGATTTGTGCTCAGGGGATTATACTCAGTATAAGGAATCAAAATAGAGTGGCCACATGCAAGTCAAGTACCTATACTATCTGAGGTGCTTTTTCTTTTATATATATATATATATATATATACTTTTTTTTATTTTTGGATCACGCCCAACAGTGCTCAGGGGTTACTCCTGGCTTTGCGCTCAGAAATTGCTCCTAGCAGGCACAGGGGACCATATGGGATGCCAGGATTCGAACCACCATCTTTTTGCATACAAGGCAAATGCCTTGCCTCCATGCTATCTCTCCGGCCCCATATACATATAATTTTTTAAAAAAGAAATCTTGCATGCAGCAACTCCCTAACACTGGGAGTATCACATAGCAACACTGGGTGTAGCCTCAAACCATTCTCTACAGTAATAATTATTTTAAAAGTAATAATAAATGGGGCCCAGGAGATAGCATGGAGGTAAGGCGTTTGCCTTTCATGCAAAAGATCATCGGTTCGAATCCCGGGGCCCCATATGGTCCCCCGTGCCTGCCAGGAGCAATTTCTGAGCGCAAAGCCAGGAGTAACCCCTGAGCACTGCTGGGTGTGACCCAAAAACCAAAAAAAAAAAAA
>PVKC010054026.1:0-10047 GCA_004027635.1 Crocidura indochinensis | reverse complement strand
ATTGCCAAGGTCTCCCAGAGAAATGGGAGTTGGTCACTCAATTTGGGAGGTATTTGGGGACCCTGGATATATTAGCAGTGGGCTCAGCCACATCTTCACCCAATATACTACTATATATTATATATTTTTATCATGGCTTAAAATTTTCTCATCAGTATTAACAATAAAACACAACGATATTATTTGAGAATATTGTAGGGTATTTATTTATAAACCTGTGCACCCAACTCAGAGTCGAGTAGCTGCCTTATTCTAAATTCTCATCGCTGAATTTAACTGATTTAACTGACATAGCAACCTACCCTCTTCAAGGTTAGAAAGAAAAAAAACGAACAGATTTAGTCCCTGAGATCAAATGTTCATATGTTTGGGGCAAAACATGTAAAGAAAAAGTCTGTGTTGGTTTAGTAACAGAACCTGAGTAAGTTGTCTGGAAAGATTTTGTTTTTGGCTCAATCTGGTCTCGTCTTTTCTATTCCAATTCTTGATGGAATGCTGCCTACTATCCTCAAACTTTTCAAAGGACAAGTCACCAAAAGCCCCTACCCCTACACTTAGAGCTCAGGTAATGGTGTACATTTTTCCCCATAATTAACTCATGATTTTTAAGAAAAACAAACTGCAGGATCAGGGAGAAAGTAAAGAGGTTAAGGTGCTTTCCTGCTTTCCTTGCAGGAAATAAACCTTGCTTCAATGCTGAGCATTTTATATTGTTCCCTAAATACCATGAGACATAATCCTGAAAAAATTTGTTCTCAATCTTCTGCAATCATCACTACAATTATTACTATAGGACACATTAGAAAATCGAGATTTGGGGGCTGGAGTAGTGGCACAGTGGTAGGGCGTTTGTCTTGCATGTGGCTGACCTAGGACAGACCATGGTTCAATCCCCCAGCGTCCCATATGGTCCCCCAAGCCAGGAGAGATTTCTGAGTGCAAAGCCAGGAGTAACCCCTGAGCGTCACCAGGTGTGGCCTCAAAACAAAAACAAAACAAAAGAAACATACAAAAAAAGAAAATTGAGATATGGAGATTTAAGCCTATTTCCCCTAACTTTTAGGATACATGATTAACACAACCAGCTAGGTGGATTTGTAACTGTAAGTTCGGTAAGCACATCAGTGGCTTTTTTTTTTTGTTTGTTTTTGTTTTTGTTTTTGGGTCACACCCGGCAGTGCTCAGGGGTTACTCCTGGATCTATGCTCAGAAGTCACTCCTGGCAGGCTTAAGACCATATGGGATGCCGGGATTGAACCACCCACCTTCTGCATGAAAGGCAAATGCCTTACGTCCATGCTATCTCTCTGGCTCCACATCAGTGGCTTTCAAATTGAACAGAAATATATATTGCATTGTGGCCCAGTATGGTCTCCACTTTTCAGATGATGAAAGAGAAGCAGAGTAGGCTGAGTGAATTTTTTTCTAATAAAAAGCAAAGGTAGGATTTGAACAGTGAAATCTGACACCAGACTCTGTGCCTTCATACCTGTCACACAGTTTGCTGGAGTTTTTAACTCCTTCTCCTTATTGAGATTAGAAACTACTAATTGGCTTTAGTGCTTTCATTTGTAATCTTCACCTAAGTCTCTGCAAAGGTGATTTGGCAGCCTTGAGACCAGAGGAACATGCTCCAAATCAATCATTCCTTTCTTCTCCTTGTTGAACCAGCTCTGTGAATTATGACAGGATGGATCAATAGGTGCACTTTCCCCTCTATCATCATGTTTCTACATTTTCTGTCTTGAAGTAATTAGTAGAGCTAAGGACAGCACCTTAGGCAAATAGATATTTAGAAATGATCTTGGACCATACATCATCAGAGTATGCTTGCATACAACCCATCCCATGTTGATCCCTAGCACCATGTTGTTCCTTGAGCACAGCCAAGGGTCACCCTTGAGCATGGGCAGCTGTGACCCAATCCTTTCTCCCCACCCCACACACATAACTAATCTTATAGTCAGAGCTTGATTCAAATATTTTTTTTACCGAATTATCTCATTGGATCCAGAACTAACTTATAAGATATTGGGTACATGTTGGTTATCACTGATGAAGTTTATAGGTCTAATCCTGGATAAATCACTCACACTTTCTGTTCTCAATTTCTTCTATTTCTAGCTACAACTTAAATGTGCTTAACTTCATTGCATTGGAAATGAAATGTGCTAATTTGAAATTAGAATCTGTCTTTGGATTAGATAGTCGATGGGCTGCAGTATATACTTTGCATGCAAGAATCCCAGAATTGGAGACATCAACGTCAATATCTACACCAAAATAAAGAAGTCAAAAATCAATCAATCAATAAATATATATGTGGATAAAATGATTATTTTGTGCTCCGGCCCCCTGCAGTAACTATTGGGGATATTATAGTGGGAATTCTGTTGGCCTAGGAGAAACAGGGTTTCTCTACCCCTGAAGTATTCTGTCATGGGATTAACTATAGACTCCTTTCATGATCATTTACTATCCCCTCGGTGCTTTTGTGGTATATGGAAGACATCTGCTTCGTCCTGTATGGTAAGATCAGACCTCTGTATCTAGAGATCTTGGTGTCTGTACTGCTCAAGGAATGGAGCTTATGATGAAGTCTTTCTTTGTGGTTCTAGCAGTTCTGCTTCTTCAGTGTCATTTTAATCCATCTTCTGTAGTTGGTGGTCTTGGTCATAATGCTACTCCTAGGATGGAGCCTGGGATAGTGTTTTCTGTTATGTTTCGGAAGACCTGTTCAGTTGTTATTGTCTCAGTCAGACCTCTGGAATTGGAGATCTTGTTTGTTGAATAGATCGCAGACCAAAAGCTAGGCTAGAGCTTGTTGTTGTTGTTGTTGGTCCTAGATGCGTACTGTCCAGTCTGGTTATAACAACCAGTCATCTGTAGATAGTGATCTTGGCACAAATCAAAGGATGACATGTCTTCTGATTTTGTCTTATCGTTGGCTAGTGAGGAAGGACAACTTGCTCTTAGATCAACTTGTTCCCATTTCCTCATTGTCATACTGGCGCATGTTGGTGTCAGAGCAGCATTATGGATACCCTAGAGGGGATCTGGTTCCTGGAGCTGTTGTGGAAAACTCTGTCGTTTCTATGTCTGGGATCCAGGAGTCAAGGCTGGTCAGTCAGTCCCTAATTCCCTGGGGTCTAAGTTGGCTCCACATGACATACGTTCAGAGTGGGAGATGCCCCTGTGTTGTAAAAAAAGTATGAGTTCTTATCCCTAGTAGATAAGAGCATGTTTTTACACATAGAATTTCCCCTTTTTTTAATATGCCTTTGCAGGAAGAAGTGGTACTACATTATTTCTTTCTCTTTCTTTTTGCACTCTGTCATGGTTTGATTTCAGGACCGAGACTATTGTATGGTGCTTGTCTTTATTGCTGTAGTGCTCACTGGATACTTAATTTGATATTTCTTTCGGTATTGTTGTGGTGTTTCAATTACCCTTTTCATGTCCTCTCTCAAACTGAGGTTGAAAGCCTCTAGAAGGACTCTGCCTATTTTCAGCTCATTTGATTTTTCTATTTATTTATTTATTTTTTTTCTACCCCATTCTTTTGTTTGTTTGTTTGTTTGTTTGTTTGTTTGGGCCACACCCAGTGACGCTCAGGGGTACTCCTGGCTATGCGCTCAGAAGTCGCTCTTGGCTCGGGGGACCATATAGGAAACCGGGGGATCGAACCGTGGTCCGTCCTAGGCTAGCGCAGGCAAGGCAGGCACCTTACCTCCAGCGCCACCGCCGAGCCCCTTTCTACCCCATTCTATTGCTTTTCTTTCCTTCAAACAAAACCACATAACTCGAATTATCTAGCTCCACCTCTCAAATGGAGGGGGAACAAGGGAGGATACCAGAACCTAACAGATATATGACTACTAATAGTAAGCTAGACAAAGAGGGGACCACCTACTCTAGCAGCCCCGGGGGTGATGGTGGGGGATATGGGTTGCAGGAAGGGAACGGGGATGGGGGAGGACATATTTGGTGTTGGATATTCCCTGATTCAATGTTATAGCTCCAAAACATAAATGAAAGAAAATGAGGATCACTGTTGAGCTGAGAACGGGTGAAGGAATTTGAGTGGGCTCAGGGGGGGTCTGGAGTATTGATTTTATGTCCAGCCTTCAAGGGGTTGCTCTGAGAACACTGAAGTTCTTGGGTCTCAGCCAAAGCTTTGCAAAAGGCCTTTGCTGATATTCTGGAAAATCTAGGCAGGAGATGATGGAACCACAGCATCTAATGCCCTGTTCCTAGGACATAATATGCTCTGATATGACTGTGATCTTCTGCCCAGAGGAGTGGTCGTGCCTGGATGTCTCTCAGAGGAAGCTCTACAGAGATGTGATGCTGGAGACCTACCAACACTTAAAGGCCACAAGTCATTGCAGGGTGAAGCCTGTGCTAAACTCCTGGTTGGAAGGAGGAGCCCTGGGGAAGCTGCAGAGAGCCATGTTTGCAGAATGCAGACCTCAACCTCAGGATATGGCTTTTCATCAATTTCCTTTTGAAATGGGATCTCCAAATAGGAGTGATAAGGGAAGCAGCCAGCCCTGGTGTGATAGGGTGATCCTGTGCTGTGGGACACAATCTGGAGAGAACTGTCTTGCCTGCATTCTAAGAGAAGTGAGGACTTGGGGCATCCATTCTTCAGACTTCAGACTTTAGAAGCATATTCCCCATGGAATGGAGTTGTCCAAGTGTAAGCACTGGGAGAAGGCCTTTCCATATGCTCTGCACCATGATGTACCCTCAGACACCCTCAGTGAACAGAATCTCTCTAAATGTCAGCAAGGAGGACACACTCTGAAACAACACTTACTCTTGAGTGACCCCAAGGAAATCCAGTCATGAAGAAAATGTCATATATGTCAGGAGTGTAGCAAGGCCTTCACTTACCCCTTAGAACTTAGTATGCATGTGAATATTCATGCTGGAGAGAAGCCTTGTACAGGTTAGGAGTGTAGGAAGGGCTTTGTTTGATCTTCAAGGCTAACTATGTACATGAATATTCATACTTTATATATAAATATATATGTTTTATATATTATATTTTATATATTATATATAAATATACATACCTTTTATATATATCAGAAGTTTGATAAGCATTTCTGAGCACAAGAAAGTTCATACAGGAATCAAACCTTATACATGTCTGCAGTATGGGAAAGCCTTTATTCGACCTTCAAACCTCTCTGAGCACAAAAAAATTAATAACAGGATAGAAACCTATTATATGTCAGGAGTGTGGGAAGGCCTTCATTCAGTCTTCAGATCTTTCTGCTCACAAGAAACTTCATACAAAAGTCAAGCCTTATAAATGTCTGGAGTGTGGGAAACCTTCACTTAATCCTCAAATCTTTCTGCACACAAGACAATTCATATAGGATTCAAGCCTTATACATATCTTGAGTGTGGGAAGGCCTTCACTCAATCCTCAAACCTTTCTATCTACAAGAAAATTTATACAGGAGAGAAATATTTTACATTTCAGGAGTTTGGAAAGGCCTCCATTCCTTCCTTAGCCCTTATTACTCACAGGATAGTTCTTTTTGAAGAGAAACCTAGGTATGTTGGGAGTGTGGAAAGGACTTTACTTTTTTTTTCAGAACTTTTAGTAGGCATGAAAATTATAATAGGAGTTATTGAGTGATGGTACATCAGGGAGGGCTTTTTCTTGCATACCACAGGCCAGGGTTCAATGTGTAGCTTTGTGTGATCCCCTCAGCCCTCCAATAGGAATTCCTGAGTGTAGAATTGTGGGAAGCTGCTTGACAATACAAGATGGAGTCCATCAGCCATAGCCTGTGCTCTGTGGAAAATTCCACTGAGTATGTGTTACCCTGCAGATGGCTGTCCTTGAGCTAAAGGAAAATAGTTAAACTCCTTTCGTCAACGAGCTTATCTGGGCCATGCAGACACATAGCTGAGAGGGAACTTGTTTTATATGTTTTTAACATCCTAAGAAACATAAGTTTTTAGAAGAAAAAGTCTTGTCCTAGGTTTGATTCATAAGAAAATGTTTAGTTGAGTACAATTAATCATAAACCATTGTTTTTAGATATAATGCTTTTACGTCTTTATAGATAAAGTTCTAGAAGTTACAGTTTCAAGTAAAATGCTTTGTTAAGATGTTCTGCTTGGGGCCCGGGAGATAGCATGGAGGTAAGGCGTTTGCCTTTCATGCAAAAGGTCATAGGTTCGAATTCCGGTGCCCCATATGGTCCTCCGTGCCTGCTAGGAGCAATTTCTGAGCATGGAGCCAGGAGTAACCCCTGAGCACTGCCGGGTGTGACCCAAAAACCAAAACAAAACAAAAACAAAAACAAACAAAAAAAAAGATGTTCTGCTTGTCTGCTCCTTGTTTGCCCCCTCCTGCCTATTGCAGGTGGTTTTTTTAAAATTAAGTAATTTATGCTTGGTCAGAAGATGCTTCACCTTTTATGGAAAGATGCTTATGCCTGAACTGTGATTGGAATAAATATGTCTGAATCATGATTGACAACCTGCAATACCATTCCCCTTAAGAAAAACTATATAATTGCTTGCCTGAATTTAATAAATTTGCCCTTGATCAGCAACCAGACTTGGGCCATTTCTTTCTAACCTATTTGGATTTTTCTGTAGATATTTCGGGTTGGGTTGGCTCCAGGGAACTCACGAACTAATAGCGGCGTTCAACCCCGCTGGCCAGGGTCCCCAGAATGCCCCAGTCCCACATAGAATCAGGAGTAACTTTTGAGCAAATAGGGTGTGGGCCAAAAAAGGGAAATTTAAATGGGAGAGAATTCTTACATGAAACAGAAGCCTCATGACCCAATGCCAGGGGGTTGGTAGAATGCAGGTCTGGAAGCAAATGCTACACAGGAAATAATCCACATGGGATTAAGAAGATAAAATAGTTTCACAAACTTCCACACGCAAGACTTCTGCTCCTAGTACCAAGACTAGCAAGCAATTAACTCAGCAGTGGACAACCAAAATCACCAATGATTTCTGCATAAGATACAGGGTCTTTATTGGAAAGTACAAGACCACACCCTGAGGTGGGGAACAGGTAGGGTAAGAAACCAATCCAAAGGATGCTCCATTCCAAGGTTCTTCCATCCAATGAGTGACAAAGAATTATTCTGAGTAGGATGAAAACCAGTTATTCCAACTTATTCCCATTCTCATTATATAAAACACAGAGATATGAGGTAAACAAGGTAATTGATGTCCAAGATTATAAGAAAAAGGAAATGCCTCTATCTAAAAGATAAAAAAGATGACTTTTTTGGGGGCATAGGCACTGCAAAAGTTGGGGGAAATAGAAAGAAATAACTTTTGGTCTAAAAATAGGGTGTCCTTACCCATATAGAATCCTACCATAAGACCAACTACAGGCTCCAGGCATCTAATTTGTCTAAATCCAAAGCCTTTATTCATAGTCCCAGGAAAGGTACTCTTTGAACACAGTGTCACAGTCAGGCTTCAGTAATTAGATATCTTGGTGTTTGCACATTTTTATAAAAGGCTGTGCAATGACCCATGTCCATTTACACCATGATGGCTTGAAACAGAATACTTGTATTCTTCAAGGTTGTCCTTAGAATCTATAGTATACTGTGACAAGGCAAGATTTTCTAAAGAGGAAAGTCCACATAGGTCTATAATCTTTTCATCCACTTTCTGTCATCAGAAAAGCCTTTCAGGTGTATTAAAAGCATAGGTGATGATTTCCAAATTTCTGTCCTTTTTAGAGAATCCTGTTCTAAATGTGTGTGTTGCAGTGACTGCAAAAAAAAAAAAATCCTATTACTGTCTCTCAAAAAAGAGAAAATGAAGCCTGCCTTCATTTCCCAAGTCGTTGACTCTTAACTCCGTTTGGGGGTTGGCTTGAATCCTACTTGCTTATGCACAGGGCTTACTCCTGACTCTGTGCTCAGGCATCCCTCCCATTAGTGCTTTGGTGGACTATTATGGTGCTGGGAATCAAATATGGGTTAGCTGTGTGCAAGGAAGATGAGCACCTTCCACACTGTATGTTTTCTTCAGCCTCTGTCCTTTGAAAACAAGTTGACACTAATTCCATATCCATGCACCACCAAGGTTAATATTTAACATTTTATTGATTCTGCCATGAGAGAGTTTGGTTATAGATGTAGCCAGTATTGCCTCAGCAAACAGAAATGTGAACATGGGTAACAACCACTTGACATTATTTAGACCCTGAACAAATACAAAACCAAGTAAGAGTAAAAGCTTTTTCCAAAAAAAAATCTACTGACAACTTGGCTTTCAGTTTCTTTTCAATTTACTCTCTGCTGATTGGAGAGATAATACAGTGGAGAGGTGCTTGTTTTGCTTGTGGTTGACCTTGGTTCGAGTTCCAACACCCCCTAATTGACCCCTAGAGTATTGCCAGGAGGAATTCCTGAGTGCAGAGCCAGGAGCAAGCCCTGAGTATGCCAGGTATGGCCCAAAGACAAACAAACAAACAAAAGAGAATTTGTGTGTCTCTTTTGGCAGTTCTGGCTACCAGACTGTGTCCAGAGAGGCATGCCCTCTAGGCATGGGCCTTGGCATGAACTGGAGAAAGAGTTTCTGTCTTGGTCTAGAAATCTTCCTGCCATACAGATCCAAGGCATTCACATATACTTCTTTATTTTTTCTTTATTTTTTTGGTTTTTTTTTTGGTCATACCCAGCAGTGCTCAGGGGTTACTCCTGGCGCTATGCTCAGAAATTGCTTCTGGCAGGCTCAGGGGACCATATAGGATGCTGAATTCAAACAACCGTCCTTTTGCATGCTCTCTCTCCCGCCCCTTCACATAACCTTTTGACCTTAAAATTAGTTGTCTCTCTTTCTTAAGCACATTAAGAAATCCTCAGAGTTTATTCCAGGCTCTGTACTTAGGAATGACTCCTGGCAGTACTTGGGGGTCCAAAATATGCAGAGTGGTGAATCAAAACAATTAAGTGCCAAACCTCTGTCCTTTCTCTGCAGTTAGAACAAGTTCTCACTCCTTTTCTCTGCTTCCTGACTTGTCTGGTGCGACTGTTTCCAGCATCTGGGCTTTCTAGGAGATGGGCTCCTTCCAGGCCCAATGGACTTAATGCCACCAATAAGCAGCAGCAGGTTGAAAGGGAACTTCAAGATGGCCCAAGCAGGCTCTGGGGAAACTGGTACTAATTCTGCTGGCTGCATCATGAAGTGGGCAGATGTTTGGACCAGCAAGGCAATGTATGTTTTCAATATTGGAATGTGCTTTAGAAAGTTGGCAGGAGATGGATCTGTTGAGTTTCACCAGAAAAATGCTTCGCACCATGAAAGATGCAGATAAATTAACTGCATTCAACTGTGTAGCTACTTTTACCATTGCAGAACTTAACCAACAAACAGGTACAAACACGAGAGATTAGAGGGAAAACTGGCTTTAATCACATATGTAAACTCAATCTGGACCATTTAAATGAGTCATCCGAATGCAGGTCATGCAGAGCTTGTGTAGGTTAGGTCCAATTCTAGGAATATTGGTTGCAAATCTGGTTGCAAACATACATAGTACTTAGTGCAGTGACAAATATATGGTGAATATACAGTGCTGTTTTAAGTTCCATTGACTTTTTTTTTTACTATAGTTGTTTTTGGGCCACACCCAGTGACACTCAGCGTCCTGGCTATCAACTCAGAGATCACTTCTGACTTGGGGGACCATATGAGACTCGGGGGATCAAACCACGGTCTGTCCTAGGTCAGCGCTTGCAAGGCAAAAGGCCTATTACTGTGCAACAACTCCGGCCCCTCATTGACTAGTTTTTTGTGGCCTTATTCCCTTCCTGGTCAAACAAGTAGATGAATCTGGGCTTTTCTGCTCTGTTCTGGAAAGAACTTTAGGATTTATGACCATTCATCTTTGCCCAGCTCCTAGAGTGGATCACTTTGGGCTTCCTGCTTCTGCTAACAAATACGACACCATCATGGTTTTGTTAGTTGGTTTTTTTTTTTTTTTTTTTTTTTTTTTTTTTTTTTTTTTTTTTTTTTTTTTTTTTTTTTTTTTTT
>PVKC010054025.1:0-10189 GCA_004027635.1 Crocidura indochinensis | reverse complement strand
AAAGAAAGAAAGAAAGAAAGAAAGAAAGAAAGAAAGAAAGAAAGAAAGAAAGAAAGAAAGAAAGAAAGAAAGAAAGAAAGAAAGAAAGAAAGAAAGAAAAATAGACAAACAAACAGCCAGAAAGAAAACAAAAAGAAACTTGCTATTTCCTATTTTCTGAAGGCCAGAGCGATAGCACAGTGGATAGGGCATTAACCTTAAATCCCGGTGCCCCATATGGTCCCCCGTGCCTGCCAGGAGCAATTTCTGAGTGTGAAGCCAGGAGTAACCCCTGAGCACTGCCGGGTGTGACCCAAAAACCAAATATATATATATAGCTGATAAATTCGATCCTCAGTATCACATATAGTCCTCCGAGCCTTCCAGGAGTAATTTTTTGGGGGGAGGAGGGACAAACCCAGCGCTGCTCATGGGTTACTCCTGACTTTGCGCTCAGAAATTGCTCCTGGCTCTGGGGGCCTAATGGGTTATCGGGGAATCAAACCCAAGTCCGTCCTGGGTCAACCATGTGATGTGCAAGGCAAACTCCCTACCACTGTGCTACCACTCTGGCCCTCAGGACAAGGAAATGGAAGGCATGCCTGCGCTAGCCTAGGACGGACCACGGTTCGATTCCCCGATTTCCCATATGGTCCCCCAAGCCAGGAGCGACTTCTGAGCGCATAACCAGGAGTAACCCCTGAGCGTCACTGGGTGTGGCCCAAAAACCAAAAAAAGAAAAAAGAAAGGCAAAGGGAGGAATAGAAGAAACTCACAAAACTAAAAGCCAAGGACAAGGGGAAGGGCCCCCTGGCCACTGGTGGGATTAAGAAATCTGGCAAGAAGTAAACTCTTCATTGTGCCAGAGGCAATGGTGATCTATAATTCTATTCCTGGTTAAATATCTGGATTCTCTGAGTAGCCTCTGTTGCCAACTGTAGCTAGAATGAAGTGTTTTAAAACATACTGTACATTTAAGAGTAAACTTTTTAAAAAACAACAAGAATTCAACAAATTTCTTATCCTGTTTGGTTCTCACTAAGCTGTTTTTACTGTAGCTGTAAAGTCAGTAAACCTAGCCCTGAATCCTACCAAAGTATACTTTTTAGGTGTTTTATTGTGCCATATTCTGTGCTATCTGGAATTAAACCTAATCATTTGAAACAAAAATGGGGGGGGGAGGAAAAATATTATTTTTCAGAGGCTGGAGAGGTAACCCAGTAGGTACGCTTGACTGGCACACAGGCTAATGAGGTTTGATCCCCAACACTGCAAATGGTCCCAGAGTTTCTACAGCAGTGAACCTGAATACAGAATAAGGAGTAAGCCTTGAACATTACCAAATGTGGTCTTCTGAAAAGACATTTTAGGAACTGGAGCGTCATAGTTCAGGGTGTTTGCCTTGCATATTGCAGAGCCAGGCTTGATCCCCAGTCACTCGATATGGTCACCCAAGTACCATCAGGAGTAATTCCTCTGTATTAACCTCTGAGCATCAGAGGTTGGCCCAAAAAGCAAAAACAACAACAAAAAAGTTTGATGAGTAGATTATATCAATGGAAACTTCTCCAAAGAGGACTTGGGAATGGCTAATCTGCATATGAAAAGTGCTCATTATTATTAACCATCCAGGGGAAATGTAAATTCAAGCCACAATGAGATTCCGCCTCATCCCTGTAAGAATGGTGAATAGCAAAAAGAATAAATAAGCATTGGAGAAGAAGGAATGGGGGGAAAGGGACTCTCAGGCACTATTGGTGGGAAGGTAAAGTGCAAACGCTTTGGAAAATATTAGAAATGATACAGTCTGCTGTGACTCTGAAAATCACAGTGGCAGCACCAAGAATTGCATTTGGTGTATGAAATGGTGCCAGAGAAACATGCAGGGGTAGAGAGGGAACGCAAGGCCTTGCATTTACTGGCCACCTATTCTACCACTTGAGCTATGTCCTTGACCCCATTGTAGGATTTCATTAGGCTGGTTGTGAAGATGAAATAAGTCAGCACATGGAGATTCTCAGCAGAACATAGGGTACTCATTCAACCAGAAGCAATCTCATCCTTGTCATTGTCACATCATAAATGCTTACAGATCATACTGTGAAACCAAAATGTCTATTCTCTCTCCTTTCTTTCCTTTTTTAAGTGAACCAAGATAGTCTTTATTGAACAAAACTTGGTTAGAAAGACATGAGAGGAAAGAAAGACAAAATAAGTGTTACTTCTGGGAGTTGGGCCCAGGTACCACACCTCCTGAACTATGAACTTGGAGTAGTCCACTTCTAGCTGGAGCTCCTAGGAGTGGATGTCAAGGATTCCCCCCACCCACCCACCCCTGACTGCCCTTCATCTTCTGTCCTGAGAAGGCCTTATAAAGTCATCCCTGACTCTGTGGATCATTTCGTTTACTAAATCATGGTTTATTTTTTCCTCAGGATATCACATGCTATTTTAGAGCTGGTTTTCAACTGGTCTTAAATGTCTTGGCTTGAAATTGTTTTGTATTCAGGGAAAGAACCGGTGTCCCAGAGCCTCCATCAGCACCTTCACCAACAGGCAACCAGCCTCCCCAGTTGACCAACGGGGAGGGAGAGTCCGGGAAGAGACAGCTCTGGATTAGCTCACTCTCAGCGACTTTTCTCCACTGTCCCTGCTTTCTGTGGGGAGTATGATGTTTTATGGGAAAAGGCAGGTGGGAGGGTGCACAATCAGCTTTCCCTTCACCTCAGGGATCCTCCTTAAAGTACCTGGATCTGAAGCACCCAGTCCCTTTGCAAGGCAGTCTCTGAGCAGCCATGTTGCCTTTTATGGAGAGAGAGTTAAGATTCCGGCTCAAACCTCCCATACATGGCCTTAAATAACACATTAAGCATGCCACTAGCATTTCAATCTTTTTCTTTTGTTTGTTTGTTTTTCACAAAAGGAGAGGCAATATTTTATTCTGTTTTTCTGATTTGGGAGGGAGCAGAGGAGGTGCCTAGGCAGAAATCAGAAGGCCACAAGGCTCTTCCAGCTCTTTTTATTTTTTTAATTTAAACACTGGTTACAGGGTCGGGCGGTGGCGCTGGAGGTAAGGTGCCTGCCTTACCGCGCTAGCCTTGGATGGACCGAGGTTCGATCCCCCGTGCCCCATATGGTCCCCCAGGCCAGGGGCGACTTCTGAGCACATAGCCAGGAATAACCCCTGAGCGTCACTGGGTGTGGTCCAAAAACCAAAAAAAAAAAAAAAAAAAAAAAACACTGGTTACAAGGTTGCTCATAGTACAGTTGTTGTTGTTTTTCACAAATAAAGTTGTTCTTTTCCTTCCTATCTCTAGGACATATGTACTGTTTCTCTGTTTCTCTCTCTTGCTTTCTCTCTCTCTTTCTTTTGGAGCTGGGGAAAATAAAAGAAAACATTTTTTACACTATTGTTAATGGAGGGTGTGCCATACATGTTACTTTATCCTCTTTTTGTACTCAGTTTTGTTCAGAGGGATCAGTTTCAATTATCATTGCCATAGGAGATCCTTCTCTGTCCTAACTGTACTCTCTGCTCGTTGTGGCAAGCTTCCTACCATGGAACCTGGTCTTTCTGAAGCTTGTCTTTATTGTCTCTGGATATTATGACCATACTGTCTTTTATTATGACCACAGATGAGTGATATTATTCTATGTATATCCCTCTCCCTCTGACTCATTTCACTCAACATAATAATCTCCATGTCCATCATGTATAATCAAATTTCATGACTTCATTTTCTTTTCCTAACAGCTGCATAGTATTCCATTGTGTCAATGGAATACTTAAACCACTCAACTGTTCTCAGGTACTTGGGTTGTTTCCAGATTCTAGCTATTGGAAATAGTGCTGCCAAACCAGCGGTTCAGTGAATTTCTAAGAATAAAATGCTATTGCAGTTAGAGCAATAGTACAGCAGGAAGGATATTAGCCTTGTGTGCACAAACCTGGGTTTAATCCATGGCATCCCATATGAGTCCATCAGCAGGGATTCCTGAGCACAGAGACAAGAGGAGCCTTAGTGCTGAGTGTAGCCACAAAACCAAACTAAACCAAACAAAATACTTTTGGACCTTGTAGTGCCAGGGATATCTGAGCTGAACCTGCAATACATATCTAACAATGCTCAGGAATCTCTAGGCTGCAACTTGATACTGGGAGAGGGGGAGAAAGGGATGTATAGGTGCTAGAAATTGAACCCAAGTCGGTTGCATGCTAGGCGTGTGCCTTAACTGTTGTATATATATATATCCCTGCCCTGTCTCCCTGATTTAAAAAAAGCATTTGCTCATCTTAAGGAAGAGGAAAAAAAAAACAGAGAAAGAAAGAAATCAAGGCAGAAGGAAGATGAGAAAGAGAAGTAATGGAGGACAGGGGTCAAGGTTTCGGTTTATTGGGGATGTGGGAGAGCAGTATAACTATGAACCCAAAGCACAGACTTTAAAAAAAAACTGAAAAAATTAGATCTAAGCTGCAACCACTGCATTTTCTAATGTGCCTGTCAGAGTGGCAGGCCAAGGGGTGAGGATGGAGATGGGGACTAAGAGAGTATGGGAATATTAGTGAGGAAGTTGACATTGGTAGCAGGATTAGAGTTGAAATATCATATGCCTAAAACACAACTATGAATGACTTTGTAAATTGTGGTTCTTTAAATAATAAAATTTAAATAATAAAAAAATAATATTAAATAATATTAAATAAATATTAAATAATATTATTTAAAGAATATTAAATAATATTCTTTAAATAATAAAAAAATCTTTGTTCAAATTGAGAGAAAAAGTGAGATGATGACCATCATATGTGTCATATATTAGAGACACATATGATGGTATGTATGTATGTCTTGTTCTTTATATTTTGGTGGTATATTTAAATGTAAGATTTCATACCACTTATGATAACAAAAATTGTGATATTTTAACTGAAATAAACTGTTTTCTAATTATGAGGCATCATTACATTCAATGCTTACTATTTCATTTGGGTTTGATATTTTCAATTTTTGGCATTGTTTTATTATTGGCATTTAAGTAAAATGCTTACAATCATATTAAGTAATTAACATTAAATAGAGTAACTTTATATCCATATATAATAGTAGAGGAAAGATGTTTTCTACATAAATAAATTTTCTGGAAAATAAAGTTCCTTCCTATCACAAGGATCACAAAATTTTAAGATGGTCTCTTTTGGAGTAGAGGGGGTTATTTGGAGGGTGACCACATTCAGCTGTTTTGGAGCTTATTTCTGGCCCTGTGGTCTTCTGAAAGGATCCTCTGTGATCCCTAACCTAACAGTGTTTGGGGGACCCTATGGGATTTTGGTGATCCAACCTGAGTTGGCCGTGTATGAGTAATGCCCCACATGCTGTATTCTCTCTGGCTTTTTAAGGATGTTTTTGCATCTTAGATCATTAAAATCATTTGTGAGAGACTAGAGACATAATAGAGCAGGTAGTGCACTTGCCTTGCATGCAGCCCTCCAAGATTCAATTCCTGGTAACCCATATGGTCCCCTGAATGAAGTCAGGAGTCTAAGCAACCCCTAAGCTCAGAGCCAGGAGTTATTCTTGAGCTCTAACAAGCACGAGGAAAAAAAGGAGCTGGAGCAATAGCACAGTGCATAGTGTTCTTGCCTTGCACACAGCTGGTCTAGGTTCAATCCCCAGCATCTCATAAGGTTCACGAGCCTGTCAGGAGTAATTTCTGAGAGCAGAGCCAGGAATAACACTTGAGCACTGCTGGGTGTGGCCAAAAATAAAAATAAATAAGTAAAATAATTTTTTGAAAGTGTTCACATATTTTTCTGTCCAATGACCACTTATGCCAGGTATGTGTATTATATACTTTATTATTTACTTTATTTCTTCATACCCAGTGATTATTTTAAGTGTATTACATGAATCCAGGCTGCTTCTCTAAAATGTACCCAATCATACATCTCTAATTCTTCCAGTTTCATTTGAGTCTTTCCAGGTCCTTGATAGCAAGTATCTGTCTCTTCCTGCTGCTGTGAGAATGAAACCAGGCCCAAGAAATGAAGAAGAGTATTCAGAATTCCTAACCATCTCAAGAACAGGCTGAACCCTTGCTCTGAAACATCTGGTTTAGGTTTTCTGCACCTGCTTCAAGGATCTCTGGGTCCCTCTGAAGACTTCCACCTCCAGCTCACCCTCTGGATGCTCTCCCCTCTTTTCTCTTTCCTATAAAAATTGCTTCACAGTCACTGAGAATACAGTTCAAAAATTGGAGTCTGAACCTGGCATCAGGTTAGATTCTTCATACTAAACAGCCTCTCAAGCCAGGTGCAGATCCAATGACCCCTGGAACAGGGTGAGGTGCTCCTCCTAAGAAGACCCATTAAAAATACTGCTACTATGGGGGCCCGGGAGATAGCATGGAGGTAAGGCGTTTGCCTTTCATGCAAAAGGTCATCGGTTCGAATCCCGGTGCCCCATATGGTCCCCCGTGCCTGCCAGGAGCAATTTCTGAGCATGGAGCCAGGAGTAACCCCTGAGCACTGCCGGGTGTGACCCAAAAACCAAAAAAAAAAAAAAAATACTGCTACTATGACTGTGCAAACAAAATGGCTACATGGGTGTGGCAAGGCACACCCAGCTGTGTTCAGCTCAGAGATTACTCCTAGCTCTGTGCTCAGGGATCAGTCTTGAGGTCTGCAGTGCTCTAGAGATTCTATAGAATGCCAAGGATGAAATTAGGGTCAGCAGTGTGCAAAGCAAGCACCCTACCCATTTCCTCTTCAACCTGAGAAATGGTCACTTTGGAGGATGACAGTCTGTGGATATCTTCCGAACTGCCAGCTTTATTGCCAGATGTGCTTCTCCACCATCACAGTGAGTGTCAGTTGAAAGAACCTTTATGATTTTCCAAAAGGACTGCTCATTGCCCCACTTGTTCTCATTTTCTCTGGATAAGAAACATGAATGGAGCTTTCTTTCACAATGTTCAACTCCAAAGGCCTCTGTAAAAGGCCCCAGGATCATTCCATATATCAAGGGAAAAACCCAAGTTGCTTAGCTTGGAAACAGATGGTTTCCTTGCTACCTCCTTTCTTTTCCATTTGTGATCTGTTTTTGTTTTGGGACTACACCTGGTGATGATCAGAGATTACTCCTGGCTCTGTGCTCAGGAATCACTCCTGTTGGTGCTCAAGGGACCATATGGGACACTGGGGGAGGAACCTGGCTTGACCACATGCAAAGCAAACACTCTACCTGCTGTCTTATCATTCCAGCTTCATGTTTGGTTTATTTTGTTTGTTAGTTTGATTTTTGCAGAGTTTTAGAATCATCTTAAGCTAGTACTTATATTGCTCCATTTTCTGAACATATTCTCTTGGCTATCTTATTGTCAAGTAAAGTTTCCTGTTTGTTTCTGGCTGTGGTTAGACTTTATTTTTCTAAGTTGGTAAAAAAAAGATAAATAAATCTCAATGATGGTGGAGGGGGATGAAAATCTTTGAAGGGGGATTTTTCTGGCTATTATCCTCCATCATGGTCATTCACGATGTAATTTAACTTTTGCTTACATAGTGCAATTCTGGATAGAGTCAAAAGATTGAATATCTGTTCAAGGGTAGAAACAGCTAAATCAAATAGCAATGAGAAAATGCAGTTGCTCCAGCCAGCCACTACATAAATAGACACATAGATCCTTTCTTAATTTTGTTTCTCTGAGACTAATGACTGACCCTAATGGTTTTCCTGGTGAAAATCATTGTAATAAAAATAGCTGAAACCTTAAGAATAGGACAAGTGAGAATGACGATGACTGATCAACGTTTGAACATTTAAGCAAAGTTACTGATTAGTTGGATTCAGCAACAAAAGTTAAGTTTTGCACTAAGTGTCTAAAAGAAATTAGAAGCAATTTTATATGAATCAATTAGTCTAAGTACTTTAAGAAGAAAACATTGAAGATGAAACTTAGTTTTTTTCCTAGATGTGGATGAAACTTCTGCAGGCAATGTAGTCAGTGGTGCTGGGCAACCACTGGTACACACTGGGGATGTTGGGAGTCCAGACCATAATACGCCATGCAGCATCTTGCCTGGACTAGAACTCACAATATAACTCAAGCAAGGCAAACGCTCTACCACTTGAGTCCCATACTCACTGCTCCCTTATTATTTTGTTGTGATGGTTGTTTGAGCTGTTGAGGTCACACTCCTGGCTGTGCTTCAAATTCACTTTAATAGTGCTTGGAGAGGGGCTGGAACTATAGCACAGCAGTAGGGTATTTGCCTTGTATGCAGCCAACTTGGGACAGACCCAGGTTCGATATCCGGCATCCCATATGGTTCCCTGAGCCTACTAAGAGTGATGTCTGAACATAGAGCCAGGAGTAACTCCTGAGTGCCACTAGATGTGGCCCCAAAACAAACAAAAAACAATGCTTTAGCACGATATTCAGTGTTGAAGAATAAACTGTATTATCTGAATGCAAGGCAAGCACCTAGCTGCCCCCCTAACTCTCTCCAGCCTCTCCCTTGTCATCTTTAATAGAATTTACATGTATTAGTGTGAGTTTGTCCCGAGAAATTTTATACATTGGGGTTATGCTACTTAGGATGTAGCATTTTTACAATTCTAGCCAAAAAATGTTTTAAATCCTCCTCCTAGGTTAATAAAAATGATCATTATTACTCTGAAGTGAGGCTTTTAACCTCAAACCATAGATAAAGCAACAAACAAACACTGTAAATGCATATTTAGAGTGTCATGATAGCTCAGATATGGAGCACTTGCCTTGCAAGTGTGAGGATTTAAGTTTGATTCCCAGCACATCCCATAGGATACCACGGGTGATATCCCAGTGTCACGACAAGATGTGTCTGTGCACTACAAATAAAGTGTGCAAATAATAGTCATTACAGAAACAAAAACAACAGAGTGAAAAATCCATGGGGAATAAAATATTAGATAGATTTACATTTCTATCATACCATACTCCTTACAGAAAATCATGTGACTTATAAAAACAAATAAACGAACCAAGTGTACAAGTATGCAATCTAATGCATACTAATGTTTATTTTTTGGGCCACACCCAGAGGCTATCAGGGATTATTCTTGGCTTTGTGCTCAGAAATTACTTCTGCAGGCTAGGGGACCATAGGAGATACCAGAAATTAAATTCAGGCAGGCCATGTGCAAGGCAAATGCTTTACCAATTGTGCTATTGTTCCAGACCCCCAATAAGCCCTTTTGCTAAAAATGTATGAGCCACACAACCAGAACTGTAAATACCCACAGATCATGGCAATAGCATCAACAACAACAGATCAAACAGGGCTGGAGAGACAACAGGGGGTAGGAAACTTGTCTTACATGTGGCTAATTCAAATTCAGTCATTATTTTGTCAGACAGTTAGTTCACTGAGCCCTACCAGGTGTGACCCTAAACTCATAGAAAGGAGTAATCCCTGAGCACTGCCAGGTATGGCCCCCAAAGTAAAACAAACACCAATAGAAATGGGGAAGAGGAGCGTCACCCAAAAACAAAAAACAAAAAAAAAAAAGAAAGAAAGAAAGAAATGGGGAGGAGGGATACAAAATAAAAGACTGGAAAATTGTTTTAAATGCTATGAAAAAAATGCTTTGGAGATTTTATTTGTTTTTTTTTTTTTTTTTTTTTTTTTTGGCCATACCCAGTGATGCTCATGGATTACATCTCAGGAGTCACTCCTAGCAGGCTCAGGAAACCATATGGGATGCCAGAGATGGAACTAGTTTGGGCCACATGCAAGGAAAACTCTCTACCTATTGTCCTATCCCTCTAGACCATGGGGACAAATTTTTAAGGACTTGTTCGGGGCCAGAGTGATAGCACAGTGGTAGGGCATTTGCCTTGCATGCTGCAGATGTGAACAGACCAGGGTTCTATTCCTGGCATTCCATTAGGTTCCCTGAGCCTTCCAGGAGCTATTTCTGAGTGCAGAGCCAGGAGTAACCCCTGAGCTTCACCAACTGTGGCTCAAACTGGAAAAAGAAAAAAAGAATTTGCTCACTCGATTTTTTGAGGGGGGAGAATACCACACTCCGCTGTGCCTAGGGTTTACTCTTGACTACTGGTTCTGAACTGAAGAATCAATTCCCAATGGGGCTTGAGAAATAATACATGATGCCAAGGATTGAACCCAAATTGATAGCATGAAAGACAAGTGCCCTACCAACCATACTAT
>PVKC010054024.1:0-10050 GCA_004027635.1 Crocidura indochinensis | reverse complement strand
AGAAGAAGAAGAAGAAGGAAAAGAAGAAGAAAAGAAGAAAATGAAGGAGGATGTAAAGGAGAAAGAGAAGAAAAAGAAGAGAAAGAGAGACAAGAGATTCTTATTGTGTGGCTAAGTTTAGGACAGACAGCAGATAGCTTTGGATATAGATGGATTTATGGTTCTGTAGGCAACTCGTTATAAGTATCCTAATGTCTTTCATTTTACACTAGAAGACACAAAAGACACAAAAGACATCTTAGGGTCAGAGAGATAGTGTAGGAGTTGAAGCACTTGCTTTACATCCTGCTGACCTAAGTTCAAGCCTTTGGCATCACATTTGCTCCCCTGAGCACTGCTAGTGTTTAATCCTGAGCACAGATTAGAAATAGCACTTGAACACTCTGTGTGGTCTACTTTTCCCTCACTGCAACCACCAAAGTATGTACAGTTAAACTATCTTATCCACACAACCATCAATTCCACAGCCTCCAGATGGACAGGTCTTCTTTTTTTACTTGAAATTACTTTTTATTTGATGCATTAAAATATAAGAATTCAAGAGAATGAAGACTCTTGTTTGATGTTCTCAACATATAGAACAATAAAAAATACTATTCCAGGTGAGACTTTGTAGATGTGTGAACATTCAAGCAAGTGATATGAATGGCATTCATATTGCATGCTGATATCAGTCCAACTGAGAGCACCAAATAAAAGAGAAGTGAGGGTAGCTCAGGAGAAGGGAGGCATATAGAAAGGTACACTTTATAGGGTCTAAGAGACTGGTCATTGTGCCAGAGAGATAATACAGTTGGTAAAGGACTTGAGTTGTTCAGGCAATTGACTGCATTGAATCCCTGGTACTACATATGGTACCCTACACTTCTCCAGGAGTAAGCCTGGAGCACCACTTGATGTGGCCCCAAAGCAGAAATCAAAATAAAACAAAACAAAAGGAAAGGAAAGAAACTGTGCCTTAATAAGTTTATACTGGTCGTAGGGCCCAGGATGAGATTGGAGTGGAGAGAATGGCTAGCTAATGACAGAAATGTTGTTTTTCATTTTGCTAACCTAAAGGTTAAGGTTACAAATTATGCTCATTGACTGAATGGGCCTTCTCATTGCTCACTGCCCTCTTCTCTCAACTTAAGAAACATGCTCTTACCTTTTTGAAGTGAATTTAGACAGATGGTATTGTCACAAAGACCAGACTAACAGTTTCTTTGGTACTAAACAGGAACATGGTGCATGTAAGGTGTGGGCATATCTCTATTGCACATGGGGAATCCCTCCTTTCCGTGCTACTCAAGGTTCCCACTGGGAAGCCTTCTTTGGGGCTCATTAGTCTCTGTACCTATTAATTGCATGGAAGATGTCCTTAGAGAAATAACTGACCAGTTTTAAATCTCAGTTATTAAGATGTGGTAACTGCTTAGGTGCTATTTTCACCAAATAACAAACAAGTTCTGATTTGGAATAGACCTGTTAAAGGGAATGAAAGGTGCCAAATGATAGATAATTATTGGCAAGGACTTGTCAAGCCACAGAACTGCCCTGATAATCACTTGGCCCACTGTAGCTAGAACTGTATGAGTCTGCATCAGAGAAATGAGACAGCAAAGGAAATGTTACCAGGTTTTACCACTCTTTGCAGCTTAGGGAATACATACAATTCTATATTAATAGGACCAACTAACCACTTAATTTGTTTGATAGTTTGAAAGCCAAACTTATAATATAATTGAGTAGTTCCTTCCATATTAGTTGCCTTCAGAGCAATCCCAATGTGTTCAGATGGGAAATGAGTAGATAGAAAAGGGGATAGAGGCAGGGGTAAAGTGAAACAAATGTTTGCAGGTGACCCATTGTTGGCATTTAAATGTTAGTTATCTACATTTCACCTTTTAAAGAGGTGATTGAGAACAAAAATTAGGTGCTTGTATTGGAAGGTTGATTCAGAAAAAAATAGCACCTAAACCACCACAAGAACAAGTAGGCTTGATTTTGAATCAAATCAGTTCTATCATTTTTTTGCTGCTTCAAGCTTTTCTTCTACTCTTTACAGCTTTCTCAACGATGAAAGTGCTTGCACAGCTGCATTAATTGAACTCCTGCTCACCCATTTTTCATAACGTTTAATAGGTATCAAGACAAACAGATAGCAATCAAGCATGTGAGAAAAATAGGAGCATGGCATGAGAATGATGAAGATGGAGAAATCCAAGTTGGATGTGGTCAGAAGTATGTTGACATATTACTCAGATTAATGAGGTTAATGCAGTAATTGGGAAGATTTGTCAATCTAGGGATGCTTCAGTTGAAAAGGGGAACTGAGTAAATTTTCCAGAAGCTTGTTAGTAGTTAGAAGCATGAGTATGTCAAATTGCTTCTAGGAAAAAAAGTGAAGATCTGGGATAGAAACATGCATAATGGAGAGAGGAAAAGCAGCAAACAGAAGAATTGTGCTTTTACTTATACTTCTTTTTCTTTTTTTTGGTCACACCCTGTGACGCTCAGGGGTTACTCCTGGCTATGTGCTCAGAAATCGCTCCTGGCTTTGGGACTCTGGGGGATCGAACTATGGTCTGTCCTAGGTTAGCACGTGAAAGGCGTATGTCTTACCACTTGCATCACGGGTTTGGCCCCACTTTTACTTAGACTTCTATTTTCCAAATTTAACTTGTTCTAAATCTTTTATCTGCTTTAACCTTTACTAAATCATAAGTATTTGGTGGTAGTTACTCAGAACTGCAGCATAACCCATTCCTATGCAAAAACCCTATGCTTGTGGAACAGAGCATGCAGAAAGATCAGAATGCTACATATGTTCTTTCTGTAGGTTCCCATTGTTTGATAGATGTGTAGCATTCCCACATTGCTCATGAAACGTTCAAAATATGAGTGCTGGAAGCATAATGGATGAAAATGCCTATTTAATGAACGCTTCAGTTGTTAGATGATGCCTCATCTTCAGTGTATGTGGAATGAGGGAAAAACTAACATATGGGAAATGCAAAAATAAAAGGTTTTGGAGAGATGACTTATCATTTTGAGTTATATAGAAAAATATAGCCAAGAACGTGGAGGGACACTTCATGATTCTGCTCTATTTTCTAACGTCCAAATGTTTCTGGAGGTGTGGTGTTAAAGCCAGAAATAGATTGTAAAGGAACTTTATCTTAGGATCATAATTTTCTTATTCTCTCTTTAAAAATCTAACTTTGATTCAGAACACATATGAGGGCTGAGAAGAGTGGGTGTCCTGTTCAATATATCCAATTAAGTGTTTCTACAGAAGCAAAACAAAAGGACACATGCTTTTTTCCTCAGGAGTTTAGGGCTTCCTGGTTATGAATTGAAAAGGAAAAGAATCATTATCAAGACACACTATGTGTGAACTAATTGTTTTGGGTTTTTTATTCTTATCATGGTTTCCCACACAGTTCCAGAATACATGTAAGGAAATATTTCTACCTCCCAGTGAGTAAGGTTATTTTGATCTTTCCCAATTTATCTCTTAAGAGTTATAAAGGGCTAATATCTAAGATATACAAGGTACTGACAGAAGTTAACAAGAAAACAAATATAACCCCATCAGAAAATGGAGAGAAGAAATGAGCAGAAAAAATACAGATGGCCAAAAGGCATATATCACTACTTGTCAGAGAGACGCAAATCTTGGCGCAAGTGGAAAGGCTTCTGCCTTGCCCATGCTAACCTAAGTTGGACTGCAGTTCGATCCCTTGGCATCCCATATGGCCCCCCAGGCCAGGAGCGATTTCTGAGTGCATAGCTGGAGTAACCCCTGTGCGTCACTGGATGTGACCCCAAAACCAAAACCAAAAACCAAACCAAATCAAAACAAACAAACTAAAAATAAAACAATGAGGTATCATCTCACGCCACAGAGACTGCCACACATCATAAAGAACAAGAACAATGTGTGCTGGCGGGATATGGAGAGAAAGGAACTTTCATTCACTGCTGGTGGGAATGCTGTTTAGTACAGCCCTTTTGGAAGACAATATGGAGATTCCTTAAAAAAACTGGAAATTGAGCTCTCATCTGATCCAGCTATACGACAACTAAGGGATATACCTTTGGAACACAAAAACACAATACAAAAATGCCTTCTGCAGACCTATATTCATTGCAGCACTATTTACAATAGCCAGAATCTGGAAACAACCAAGGAGCCCTTCAACAGATGAATGGCTAAAAAAACTGTGATACATATACACAATAGAATATTATGCAGCAGTTGGGAGAGATGAAGTCATAAAATTTTTCTATACATGAATGGACATGGAAACTATTATGCTAAGTGAAATAAGTTAGAGAGAGATAAACACAGATTAGTCTCCCTCATCTATAGTTTTTAAGAAAAATAAGTAACATTATTGTATTAATGCCCAGAGACAATAGAATTGAGGACTAGAAGGACTAGTTCACAATATGAAGCTCACCACAAGAGTGGTGAGTGCAGTCAGAAAAATAACTACACTAACAACTATCATGACAATGTTAATAAGTGAGAGAAGTAGAATGCCTGTCTTGAATACAGGCAGGGGGTGGGGGGGGAAGGAGATGGGGGGCATTGGTGATGGGAATGATGCAGAGGGATATAGCACAGCCGTAGGACATTTGCTTTGCACACGGATGACCTGGGACAGACCCAGGTTTAATTCCATGCATCCCATATGGTCTCTCGAGCCTATCAGGTTCTATCAGGAGTACAGAGCCAGGAGTAACCCCTGTGTGCTGCTGGGTGTGGGCCCCAAACCAAAATAAATATATAAGTAAAATTTTGAAAAAAGAACTTCTCTTAACAGATAATCTTAAAATTAGATTAAGTACATTCGAGAATAAATTAGCAGTGAGGTAATCTGTTATACAATTTATTTACTTATAGAAAAAGGCGAAAGATAGAGTTTCAATCTACATGGGCATTGGCAAGAAGAATTGGAGGAGAGTGAAACAACCAGCCTAAAAATAAAATGAAATGAAAGCCTTTATATGCAGAAGTAAATGTCTATCAGTCCCCTTGATTCTTATTGTTCCCCATTTTTAGAAGTTCTTCCCCTGAATAATAAACTAATGACTTGAAGATGGTGTGAGAGTGACACTATTTTATTCTGTTTGAAATTAAGTGGTTTATTTTCAGATGCATGTGAAAAATAAACTTTCTACTTTTGTAAAGATACTGGGTCATTCTGAAATTTCACTGAAGATGAAAATTTCTTAAGGAAATCCTGTATTTTCACTTACATGAAACTTTTCACAAATATTAATGGGACATATTGCATACACCTATGGATCAGCGAGCATTTGCTAAACTATCACTAATGGCTAAAGTAAGAGGTATTTAAACTCTTTTCCACTGTTTGGGTCATAGGTTCTTATATATGTAGTAGATGCTTAAAAATTGCTATAGGGCATTTGCTCACTCTTGATTTCAGCTACTAGAAAGCATTAAGGGCTTTTGGAGTGTGGGTTTCTCTTTTGTATGGGCAGCAATTATTATTTTAGGCAACTGATTTTGTATGACTATTCTAAATTTTGGTAGGAATTGAACTTGCTTATTTTATGACATCATACATACAAAGGCAAATGTTCCATTGCTGAGTTTCATATCCAGCCTGTTAAATAACTAATTTTATTATTTTTTAGTTTTTTAGTTTTTTGTTTTTTGGGTCATACCCAGCAACACCCAGAGGTTACTCCTAGATCTGTGCTCAGAAATTGCTCCTGGCAGGCAGGGGGGACTGATTTTATTTTTAAAAAATTTAAATTTTAGACACTGCAATTAACAACAGTATAAATATTCCTGTTCCAGGAATAGTTGCCATAGCACACTCAACATTAGTGTGCTGTCATTTCTCCACTCTTTACCACTGCCTCTATATGTCCTCATATCACATACCCTTGAGAAAATTCAGTTCTATATTCAGACTTTCAGAGTTGGCTAATAGTTGATTATTATTCATTCCTTTTGTAACTACTTTTTAGTGAAAATAAGGTTACTTGTGTGATTTTTCAAATGGATTTATATCGACATTCTTATTTTTAATGAAATAAATTAAATGTTTCAAACTAGAAAAAATTCGGTGGTTGTCATTTGAATTTGACAAACAAGGAAACTCCATAAGTTATAAAGACCATGACTAGTATTCGTGCTTTAAAATTTTTTAAAAAAAAGACAGTATGTTTTAATTAAAGTTCAATTATTTTATTAAAGTTAGTAGAGATTAGCAAAAGACAAGAGATACTATTGTTTAGGAGAATTGTCACCCCCAATTTCAAAATCAAAATAGCTGAGCTTTTTTTGGAGATATTATAAAGATATTGTAATTTAGCCCAGATGTTGCAAAATGAAGAGGAAAAACTGCTATGTGGACAGGATAATAAGATAATGACTCTGACACAGTAAGAGACAAGGCTACAGATGTAGGAACTAAATGTAACTTTGGGTGTGCTATTTGTGACAATAAAAAATATAAAATAAAACAAAAAAAAGTTGGGCATATGAATTACTTTATGTTTGAAAGGCAGATGATGTTATTATATAATGAAGATGGGACTACCTCTGTTCATGCATGTCCTCTTCTGAGGAAAGCACTGCCTAATCTCTGCTTCTTTGCCCCAACTGAGGGAGTTATAGTCATTATGTCTAGAGTGGGAGGATGAGCAAGAAGAAAAGAAGTCACAGTAATAATGGCTAAAAAGTTCTCAATTTGGGCAATTTGGAAAAACAAATCTGTGTAGGGTCGGAGATAGCACATCAGTAGGGCATTTGACTTGCACATGACCTACTCAGGACTGACCCTGGTTCAATCCCTGGCATGTCATATGGTCCCCTGAATCTGCCAGAAGCAATTTCTGATTGCAGAGTCAGGAGTAACCACTGAGCACTGCCAGGTGTGGCCGAAACACAGAAAAAACAAAACAAAACAAAACAAAAAACCAAAAAACCCAAAATCTGAGTAAAAAGGGCAGATTTCCCTTCTCTCATCTGAAAAATTTTAAAGGGGTTTGGCATTTGAATAAAAAACTACATTATTTCAATGTGTGAGGAAATATTTAAGATGGTTATTTTACAATTGGGTGAGGTACTAAACAGATGATAAAATTTTATGCTTCACCCAAATGGGTGAAACATAGACAATAGCAGATCTTTGAGGTGATGGGATCGTTTTGTATTTTGAGTGCAGAAATAGTTATGGAAATACATGCTTGATGAGAGATAAACTATCCATATACATTGTGCTAACATGCATGTCTTGATTTTACTTTGCATTACAGTACAATCATTAGGATAAATTTGATGAGGACTAAATTGCTTTCTCTGCACCACCTATAAATTTCTGTCAATCTAGGATTATTTTCGTTTTGGTAAACACCCAATGGTGCTCAAGGCTTAATTCAGACTCTGTGCTCATTAATTACTTTGAAAGGAGTGTTAGGAATTGAACTCTGGTTGGCAGTTGTAAGACAAGATTCCCTGGACACTGTATTATTTATTCAACTTAAATCTAGGATGATTTGTAAATTAAAAAGTTAAAAATAATGATGTCAAGAACCCTTTCTCTACTAATTATCTTGTATATTATTAGAATTTGTGTATTAGTAGAACATCAACAGAGGGCCAAGAAAACTTTCAGAGGGACTGGAATGAGAGTATAGTGGGTAGGGTGCTTGCTTACCTTGTAAGTGGCTAACCTGTAATAAGTCCCCGGCATCTATCTATCCCTGGCATAGCATATGACCTCCCAAAAACTGCCAGTGATAATCACTGATTACAGACCCAGGAGTAAGTCCTGAGCACAGTTGACTGTGGTCCAAAAGCCAAAACTAAAGCAAACAAACAAAAAAGCAACTCAAAAACCAGAAGCTTTCAGGATGTTGAATTACATGATTGTTGATTTATCATCAGAAATAGAAGTTGTAATTTGCCAATTTGCTAATGTTACTATTTACCTTGGCCTTCCACTTTTTGGGGGCATTTGGGGATGGATTTGGAGCAGGTCCAATAGTGCTTCTAGGCTATTTTTGGCTTTATGCTAAGGTGTGACCCTGCCAGCACTTAGGGAAACATCTGAAAGGCAAGTGCCTTAACCCTTTTTTGATTTTATTGGTCTTTGTCTTCTCTTTAATTTCTACCCAAGTGTCAATGTCAAGCACAATAAACAGAAATGCAAGAAATTTGTGTTTCTCTTATTACGTACTAAATAATTATGCTACCAAAGTGGCTATGTGGGGTTGTATATAATCTTGATTATATATATGCTCATCCATTGCTTTTTTTATTAACATTTTATATAAATTTGACCAGACAACTAAGGCTTGCAATTTCCAAAGAACATTTGCTTACCAAAAAAGTTGGGGGGGGGGAGAATCTTATTTTATCATACCATTACTTTTTTTTTAAAAAAGAATTTTCTATATAATAAATATGTAAGGAACCTAAATATTTTTTAAAAATTATATTTTCTGACCGACCTTGGTAAGTGGGCTGTCAATGCAAGAAACCTGTAATTCAGAATAAAATTAACACTGCTATTTTATGCTTGTTTGTTTTATACTTAGTGCAAAAAAGAGACCCTTGATAATTTCATCAGTTATGAAACAAAACTTACAACCAGGTTAGTTGATATATGAGTTGGAAAAATATTTTTTTCATTCAACATGGTTACTAGATCAAGGGTTAGATAGTTGAGCTTTGAAATTCAATATAATGTTAAGATTACAAAGTATAATATGAAAATTTAAATCAAAGTATTTTCATTTTATAGCCTTTTTCCTTATTCATTTTAATTTCTACAGTTTACACCCTTAAATTAACTCTAAAAAGAAATTCCACACAGACAAACCAACATGAAAACCATATTAAAAATTACTTTCTGGGCTGGAACAATAAATAGTACAGAGGTAGGAGAGTTGCCTGGCTCAGGAGACCAAATGGGATCACAATTGGGTTAGCCATGTACAAGGCAAGCACTATTCTATGCACTGTACTATGTCTCTGATGAATTTTCAGAAATTTTGATAGAAAACATAGGTGTCAAGCATGAGACTTGCTGAAAGAACATTTGTGGGAGAAAGAATGAATGAAAAGGCTTCCAAGACCTCTTTTTTTTTTTTTTTAATTGGGTCACACCCGGCAGTGCTCAGGGGTTACTCCTGACTCTATGCTCAAAAATTGATCCTGGGAGACCATATGGGATGCTGGGATTTGAACCATCGTCCTTCTGCATGCAAGGCAAACGCACTACCTCCATGCTATCTCTCCGGCCCCAAGACCTCTCATTTCACAGAAGAATTTGTCTGAAATCATTTCTGTATCTACTACACTAAACTTTTATATATGGCACAGAGAATTAAAAGCCAGCTCTCTCAGTATTTTTGGGATGGCTTCTCTCAGTATTTTTAGTCAACTTATGTCTTAATTTTTGTTTTCTGTATGATAATTTGATAATAAATTACACACATATCATGGTGTATCCGAAGGATTATATGCCTTGATCCACATAGCTGGCTCATAATGCTTGTGGAATAGGAAATGCCGAAAGGTTTGTCATTTTTATTATTAAAAAAAAAGACAGATTAAAGGATATTAGACTGAGGCATTCTGATTTACAATTTCCACAGTGCTTCGATTTTAATGATCTCAATTGAAGTTCTCATCAAACTTAAAGCTAGAAGCCATTGGAGACCTTTTACTGTTGTCTTTGATAACCCCTCTGATGGGGACTGGGGGGAGGGAGGTGCAATGTTTGCAGGATATTCCAAAATGCAACACTCCTTTCCAACGAGGATATGGAGATGGTGTCAAATAATGGAGAGGTGGAAACATAAGATTTCCTCCAGACTTTATATCTTTCTTGATTTATTATGTCTGCATTTTATGACTTTATAATGTTTCAGTTAGAAGATGGAGCATTGTGGGGCCGGAGAGATAGCACAGTGGCGTTTGCCTTGCAAGCAGCCAACCCAAGGACCTACCGTGGTTGGTTCAAATCCCAGCTTCCCATATGGTCCCCCGTGCCTGTCAGGAGCTATTTCTGAGCA